>JAIUND010000506.1:0-67145 GCA_034699125.1 Gisinianus flammeolus
CGAGAGAGAGAGAACGAGAGAGAGAGAACGAGAGAGAGAGAACGAGAGAGAGAGAACGAGAGAGAGAGAACGAGAGAGAGAGAACGAGAGATGAAGAAACACCACGGACCTTTCCGTTTTTCTCCACATGTAAATTCTTACATTTCTTAGGCTTTGCTCAGTCCTTTCCCTGTGCATGACGTAAATTTGAGTATGGAATGGACTATAAAAGTGGAATAAAGTAAACTGAATAGAGCTCATGATTGTAGTGGGGAGTTGGAGATATGTACTTAATAATGCCACCATGCATGTGTACATTGTACAGTTAGATGTAGGTACGTACAATAGTTAGACGGATTATCTCTATACCAATGTCACAATGTACAGACTATTCTGATGATAGAGAGAGATTCCCAGTCTCATGTTGTCTAGTGGAGAGAAAGAGAGAGAGAGAGAAGAGAGAGAGAGAGACCTATTTTGGCACATAAAATACTCTGGAGTAGACAAGACGCATCACTATCTGTAATGTAAACGCTTCCGTGCAGACACACACACACACACACACACACACGAGCATGTATCCATGCAAGTAACTCTGTCTGTACAACATTCACATTGCATGTTTGCTATCTCTCTTATTCAAACTACCTCGACAGAACGAACAGAGAATACGAAAAGAATACAGAAAGAATAGAAACTCGAGGAAAATGGGGAAAATCCTCGTCGTCCTCCTCTCCAAAACAGATAGAAGAATGGTGATCTTTGAAGCATTGGCTCTCCTTTTTTCCTTTTTTCATCCTCTACAAAATGAATGTTGTAGTTTTCGTACATTGTAGTTTCATTCAGTTTCCTATAGACTCGGACATATTTTCTTTCCCAACACACACACAAACTCTTTTACTTTCTGCTTCTGACTTCCACTCGCTCGATCTCTTTCCCTTTCTTTCGCTTCACATTTCATGTGAGAGAGTTTCCGTTGGATTCTTTATAATAATATTCCTTGTACTAAAGTTATTTCTTATGCCTTTCTCTCTCTCTCTCTCTTTCTCTCACACAATCTTTCAACTACACATTTAAAACTCCATATATATCTGTAGATTCCCCCAATTTGTACTTTTCTCTCTACTTTATCAGTCAAATAATATCACTAGATTCTCAAGTCCAAGGATATTTTCCAGCTTGTCTACTCCTGATACGCGAATTCCAATTCACTTTTTTCCCCTCAACTTAGTAGATTCTATACTCTTTCGCTGAATGTGAATGAGAAAGAAAGAATGCAAATTTATAAAAAAACAGAGTGAGGAGAGAGAAATCAAGTTGGAAATAACAAAGAGAGAGATAGAGAGAGAGAGTGAAAGAGATGGCTGTACATGTGTACGTAAAATGCAATGGAAGGAACGGACGATGGACTTTATCCATTTGAACACATTTGCTGCCGCCTCATCTGGTTTCTATAAGATGACGCCGTTTCTACTTCGCTCTCTCTCTCTCTCTCTCTCTCTCTTTCTCTCTCTCTGTCTTTTCCACGCCTGCATGTACCGTCAACAGTCGGAGTTGGAAAATGTATACGCGGGCAGTTCTCTCGACAGTCGTCCACATTCCACATTGATATTTCTGCTACTAAGGAAACACAAGATTTATCGGTGGTAGCTGTTCTTCGTTCCCTGGCTGCCTGGCTGCGGCTGTTGGATATCCTCCTCTCGCTCCTGACTAACAATGTATCCGTATTTACCATTTAACTCTCCTTGGCTTGTGTCTACACTCTACAGACACTCTTTGTATACTAAAATACGCATGGAAATAAACTCCTCGATAGCTACGATATATATAGACAACGTACAATCTTTTATATCCACCATCAGACAGACCACCGGACGGACAGACTTTCCATTCATAAAAATCCAGCCGAGAAGAAAAACAAGACGGAGAAAATAAAATCATGCATTTGTCCAACTTGTAGTGTTTTTTTTCTTCAACTTAATATTATTATCTGTATGTTGCGTCTGTCTGTGCACAACATGGGGATTTATTTTTTCTGTGGAAATGTGAAAGACGACGAAATCACCACAAAATACATAAGATAAACGAGGAGGAGATTCCTTCCACATCCGCTGTATTGAGTATTGAATACGAATACGAATACCAATACCAAAATCCCTCCTAAATTCTCCATTTAAAATCAAAATGAACACATTTTGAACATTTTTTTTTACAAAAAATGTGGTTTCTATGCTACAGATAAATATTATCGTTTCTTTTGCCATTTCCAATCATGAAAGATCATGAAGGAGATTTGATGATGGAATAAAAATATGATTGTGTGTGAAAAAAATGTGGAGGTTGAGAGTGAGATTGAGAGAGTGAAATGTGTGGTAATTTATGAAGTAATTTATGGTGGAGGCCTTCTGACTTGAACCGCCCACTCAATGCAATGGACGGATTACGTTGAGGGGGTTGGGATGAGGTGAGGTGAGGGGGGTTTAAACGGGTGTTCTTGGGGGGGGGATATCTCTAGCCCACAGATAGTGGCACATGACATGACATCAAATGATATGAATAGATTTTTTTTTGTTTGGTGTCAGAGCTGGTTCGTTCGTTGGCTCGTTGTGTTTGTGTTTGTGTTCCACGGACAACATGTCTATCTTTGGAGAGAATATGTCAGTAATGGGGGGGATGCATGCGGGTAAAGGACGAGAACTAATGGACTCGGATCACATGATGATGATGATGATGATGATGATGATGTTGGCCCAAGCACCACAATTCTACTGAGATGGGACAAACTCCATCTTATACAGATACACATCATAGTTTTAAATATGTGAATATCACATGTAGAAACATCCAGACAATCCAGACCAAAACATATTTGGGTTTCCTACGAGCAAAATCCACGGAAATCTCCGTGTGCATTTTTTATGACGGAGAAATCCGTATTGTAAAATTCTAGTGACACAAAAGATTTGGATTTGGATATCGAGCTGTGTGTTTTTACTGTAATAAGGTAATATGAAATATGTAATGGGAGACGACGAGTGAAAGTGAAGCAGAGTAGATAACAAGCGAAAAGAACTAGTCGGAGGGAGATGGAGGATGTAGCCACATTGCCAAGCCACGCCATTTATTTGGATACTGAATGCTGTACTTGTACTTCTATCGTACATTCGTCCATGTGGTTTCACTTTCACATTCATCTGTACCGTGTAGTTGAGCTAGAGAGAAAGAGAGAGAGAAGGGAAAGGAAGGAAAAGATAACTGAAGGGTGTTTCACTCCTCGCGGTTTATGTTCACAGTCTTATAGTTTCCTGCAACTCAAAAACTTAATTCATGTCTAGACATGAATTCCAGTAACCATTGCACACATACACATATGTACATACAAACATTTTGCATACAATGCACACACATACATGCATATCGTCCACGTGTAGTCTGCATCTGTATCTGAATGTACCTCCATCAAGGATTTATTATGCATCTGCTCAAATATTCGCTCTTTAATCTAGCGACTTACATGAAACACTCTAAAAAAACTAACAATATATTTTATGTATAGAAACTTTCCATCAAGTTTTCTACTTGGAAAAACCAACAGGAAAAAGGAAAGTTGTTTACACGCTGTGATTCACCTCGAGTGAGTGAGTGAATGAGTGATTGTACGATATATATACGTACGTTGAAACTTGAAACTGACTCTGAAACTGAAATCGTAACGAGTGCATGAATGAAATTATTTCAATATTAAATCATATTGTGCGCATATGAATTCGAGATCCAGCAGTATATACCATAATTTGACATAGTTACATCCTATATTATTATAGTATTCCTCTAGCCTTTGTGTGTGTCCAGACGCTTCTCCTCCGAAACTACTGAACCAAATTGGATGATGTTGGTGTCAAATGATAGGTACGTGGTCGATGATCGGAACAGTCAAAGTCCCATTGACCTCGAGGTCACGGGCTGGCCAGGGTGACCAAAGTTCAGGTCAAATGGTACCAGAAATGACTTTTTCAATTTTTCTACGAATTGCATAAAATTAAATAAAAATTTTAAATTCATGTTCTGTTGACAATGTCCATGTTGGACCACGGGTCACGGAACTACCGGAAGTTGAAGTTGGAGCGTTGCTCTTGCATGGAAACGGCGTGCGGCGACTTGCGAAGGGCTCGACTCATGAATTACCAAAGACTCTCTTTGTATAAAGTTAATTTAATGGTACATGACCAATCCCTAAATTGTCCAAGTCCTGCTGTCCCAGAGGTTAACCGTGACCATAAAGGACCCAAATATTTTAAAAAATGAGAATTTTAGAATATTTTGAGGAATGCGTGGAATTGACTGAAATTTGGATTTTACGCAAAATTGAAGTAACATAGGAAGGAAAACGTCAAAGTTACTTATGGCAGCCAGCATACTTAAGCAATTATAGCCAGCATACCTAAATTAGGTCCGGGAAAAAATAAGGGCAGCGGAACAAAAATAGGTCCGGGGAAAATAAGGCCAGTGGAACTAAATTAGGTCCGAGGAAAATAAGGGCAGCAGAACAAAAATAGGTCCGGGGAAAATAAGGCCAGTGGAACTAAATTAGGTCCGAGGAAAATAAGGGCAGCGGAACAAAAATAGGTCCGGGGAAAATAAGGGCAGCGGAAATAAATTAGGTCCGCGGCGAGCACGTAGCGCGAGCAAAAAACAGATGTTCCGTTTTCTTGGGAGCAGAAAATAATGATATTTTAAACTAAAAATTCGGTCAGGAGTTTCGGATGGATAGAAATATTAGCCCGTTTTACGGGCTACCCATCTAGTTTTCTTATTATTCATCGTTTAACTCGCACAATTGTTTTCGTTTTTTATTGTCGATGTAGATTTGTACAAATACTGACGACGAGAGTGGTGAATGAGAAAGCTTACTCTCTCCTCCTTTCTCTCTCTTTCTCTTGATGTATTCTAATCAATTTTCAATTTGTAATTAGATTTGAATCATGACGAGGGATGACATTAACCCAAATTCAATTTTATTCACAGGGAAATTTGATGTAATGTGAGATATTTCAGTCATGCTGAGCCTAGCAGGAGTCTCCTCACGGTATTCAGTTCATGTGTCTCTCTCTCTCTTTCTCTCTACTCTGTGTGTGTGGCCTTTCTATTCCATGATGTAGCGTGTGTGAGGGGAAACTTGTTTCTAAACACGACGACTTTCTTCAGTATACACAGGAGGCAAACAAACATGAGAGAGAAGGAGGAGGCAGAGAGAAAATGTGGCGCATATATATTTCTCCTCTCCATGTTTCTCCATGTGCTTTCACAAAAGTCTGAGTATTAACCTTAACAGTTTTCTCTTAACCTAATTTCCCAAGGCTTATCCTACATGTCCCACACACACACACACAAATACATACACTCATATCATATATACATATCTATACCTATATCTACGATATATTATAGAGGATTTTGTCACCAAGAACCATTATCAGACTGATACTGCAGTGCCACCACATCACATCACATTGCCATTGCCATTGCCTTCAGATGAACGTGTCTCCCCGTTTTTTTTCGCACAACCGTTCGAACTCGAACAATGCTCCTCACAAGTCCCTTGCAGAATAATTATTTTTGTACATGTTCCCTTTTTGTACCTACACTCGAGGAATGATGGGCAAGAAAGTGCTCAAAATAAATCAACCCGTGATTTATTTAAATATGCGTTCCGTTCTATGAATTTTTGCACACACATAGAATAACAGTCTACGGTTGTACACGTGTGAGTGACGATTGTGCATTCAATTATCAACCTTTTACTGCTGGAAATGAATGAAATTCAAATATGAACAGGAATAATATAATAACAATAATACGAATACGAATAATCGTCTGCAGTGGAGGTAAACTGGAAAACTGTCAATGGAATCGAGAAGAAAGAGGAAAATTAAAGGTAAAATTGCACAATTAATGATTTGGAAAGGGGGAAGAATGTTGAGAGGAGTCAATGAAATCTAGAAATCCAGAGTGGAGACAGTGGAAAGTCGGTACAGGAATAATAATAATAATAATAATAATAATTACGATTAGGACCGAGTTAATTTTGAGGGAACTTGTAAAACATGCGGGTAATGGATGGATGGATGGATGGATGGTGTGGGGTGGATGTTGGGGTGGAGGGCAGGGGGCGAGGGGTCATAAATTATGGATAGCTGATGGACACGACGGCTAAGATAAGGAGAACGATAAAAATCTGGATAATTGACAGAGTTTTCCTGATGACTCCATGACACGAACGGAATTTTCATATCCTTCCATCTCCTCTGGTTTTTTTTTGTATCATCATTATTTCATTATTTTTTATGACAGAGATATACAGAAAGAATCAATAATAATAATAAATGCCATCCTGAAGTTTCACTCCATTGACAAAAGTGACAGAACGTATAATCATAATCATAAATAAATGTAAATGTATGGAAATTTGCTTTGCGTATTGCGGAATCTTTGTTCCCGCAAACGTACATAAATCAGTACATGTGTACGATACATATCGTATGTAGGGATATATCCATATAAATATACACAAAAATATACAAGCTATAATTTTTAATAAATTCTCATAACACAATACGAATTCAATTTGGCAGGACACACATTTTGATTTTATAAAGCGGAAACTACATGGAGAAATCCTTTCCCGATTTTCTACGGACTTTTCTTTAGAAAAGAAAGGGATTTCTTGGATTATCTGACTTTCTCCAATTGTTTTCTGTCTTTTTTTTGTAGTGGATGGACATGGGAAGGCCTTCCCCATTGCAATTGCATTATGTACATCTCATTTTCTACACATGGACAAAACAAAGTTGGCAGCTAATAAAAATAACTCTGAGGCATAATGGGGGATATTCACATGGAGCGAGTGAGATTGAGAGAAAGAGAAAGAGAAAGAGAAAGAGTTGGATCAGACAAATGTACAATAATAACAAATTGCCGATTGCTCCTCCTTTCATAACTCTCTCCTTTTTTCGAATCGTACAGAAGGAATGAACTGCTCGACTCTCTTATTCCTCGTGTACCAAGGCAGAGACGGAGAAAACGGGGATATAAAAAAAATTGTATGCGATTACATTCACATTTGTGTGTAACCGTCTTGGTTTTCGTATGGGAGTTGGGAGTAGTAAAATACACAATAAAAATAATAATAGTCTGGTCACCAGATACACACACACTCCATTCCATTCCATCCATTCCACTCCTCCACTCTCATTCACTCACTCCTTATTACACCATCAACTATCGTATGTACCACAATGTTCATACACATACACATATCATAGATCCCTCTTCAATATACGGACAAACAAACGAACGAACGAACGAGCGCAAAACGGACCATCCAATTCACAATGTAGGCCATACTTTTATCGTATTCGTGTGTATTCTTACTCTGGATCCTTCAAATCCTTCAATTCCCCCAATAATTCCAGTACCTTTACTTTCCTTTTCTAAATCATACTCCACATCAAATTTAATTTAATCCGTATTTATCTCTCTCTCTCTCCTTTTCTCTCCGTCGTCGTCATACTTAAAAGTTGTAAGAAAATTTTCAAATTTCGAGTCGTGGGAAATGAAACGAGGATTCCCGGCGGGAATGGTAATCGTGTGTGTGTGTGTGTGTGTGTGTGGACTTGAGAGACGGACGGACGACAATGGAATCTCAAGAAGAATGTCAATGAATAATAAAACTAAGTGCTTGTTATTATTATTACTACAGATATAAATTACGAGGGAGAAAGCTGATCGTGTGAGAAGGAAATAAATCCATAGAGATAATAATGCAAAAGTAGGGAGAGAGCAGAGTGATAGAGAAGAAAGAGAGAGAGAAAGAGAGAGAGAGTAAAAAGAAAAAGAATGACGAGAGGGAAAATAAAATATATAATGTGAGAGTTAAAAAAAGGAGCCAACAAAAACCCGCCATCTACATTTATCTTACATGTCTGTGTGTCATAATCAATAAGATCCGGGAATTCCATTCCATCGAGAGAAAGTTGTATATGACCTTTAGAATATCTTTGATCCGGAGACGACTAAATTCACTAAATGAATGAAATGGCATTTACTTTACAAATGTTGATGTTGAGCACCAGAACAAGAAGAATAAGAAAAAAAAAGGGGGAAGAAAAGGAGACCGGCGAAAAAGAAGGGACAAAGTAAATTTTAAACAAAGACCTTCACACGGGTTTTTTCACGATTTTCAAAGATAAAACTCCTATGAAATATTTTATGTTCACTCACATCCCATTTTCTTGTGTTCAGCAACGGCAACGGCAAGACAAGTTCAAATTTGAAATACTACTTTCAATTGTCTATACAAAATTCAGGAGTTACTCTCTCGCTCTCCTTTACACGGAGTATTTATGAAGGTAATTGAAATATAGTTTGTACATACAGGGAAGAGTGTACCTTTACAATGTACATATACAATAATACACATGTACATGTACATACACCACCACATTTCACATTTTGACGGCATGAAGGGGGTCGAGTCGACTCTTAAAATTGAATCACGATAGTAGTTGATTTTAAAGTTTGGTTTCCAGCAGGAGTTGCCGTTTTCAGTTCTAATTCGAGCTGTTATTGTAGAATGTGGCTCGCTAACTCTCCTCGTGTCTAATTTAATCATACATACCAACTTTAGTCTCAAATTGCTTTTGATATGAATGAGTGAATGACTTGACTTGCGCCATAATATAATTTATGATTTATTTAGTCATAATAACTTGAACGCTGACAAGTCCACTCTCTTTCTCTTTCTCTTTCTCTTCCCCCCTTTTCTCGACTCATATTCCAGCCATAAATCCAGTTCAAAATCTCTACAACTTTTTTTATTATGCCTACATAAACTAGGCATAAACATGAACACAAAGATAAAATCAACAGCACGCAAAGGACACAACTCTCGGTCCTACACTTGATTTTGGTTCCTAAGAATTTTCAACGTCAATTTGTTTATGTTTTTGTTGGCACCGCCATTGTGAATTATCAAATAATTATCCTTCAGAATTTTGACATTTCAAATTGTCAATTTAAACTTTACTCATCCAAGTATAACTCCGTATGTTCATTTCCTTATGTATTGTGGGGAATTGTCATTACCTACACTTTCAATGAAGGAGGAGGAGGAATTAAAATATAATTACATACATATTACATACATACCATCGTTGGTGGGGCACTCCATTTCCCATTTCCCTATTTTGTGTTCTGTTGTCTTGTGTTCGAGAGAACAGTCGACGATGTCCTTCCAACATCAAAAATGCAGTTTCTTCCCAAAACTAAACAAAGCTCGTCTCCCTGTACTCTGTACGATATGTTCGTATGTTCGGCTTGTGTGGAAAATCCATTTCCCTTTTCATTGTGTTTCATTTTTGGTGCATGCCATGAATTTCCTGTTAGAAATTGTCTACTGCCCGTCACAGTTTACCGTCCTCATTCCTGCCTGTGCCTTCCTTTTCCTTCCTCCTCATTTCAACTACCAACTACGACAACATCAACATCAACAACTTTGTATGGTTACTCACTGGCGGAACAATAAAAAATCCCCCCCCCCCCGACCCCAGTTTGTACATGTATCTAAATCTACATATTTAGATTTAGCATTAGAATGAGAAACCTCAAGCAGCATTCGGATTATACTTGAAAAAAATCTCTACGAGTTTCCCGTTGCAAAGTCAAAGGAAGAGCAGACGTTTCTATCTGGATTCTGGATGCACCAAAACCAAATGTTTCTGCATAATAAATGTTCTGATCTGAAAGTAAATTCATCTTTCATCTTTCAATTCCTCACGTCATTTTGAATGTAAAGTTGTACATGTGAATCCGGAAAAGCGGGTAGGAGTTTAAATAACTGAAAAGAAAGGAAAGGGAAGATTGAAGGATTGAAATTGAAAAGTGATGTGATTCACAAAGGAAATTCAAACAGTACATATCAAGTATGTATATGCACATGAACAGGGGAAAACTTTAAACTGTGAAGTTTCCTCTCTCAAGTTTTTGAATTAGTAGTGGAATGAGTTGAATTTTGTGTAATTTAATTCATGTAAATCGGGGAAGTGAGCTGAGGAATATTCTGAGGTCAGACGAGTCTGTGGTTTGGAATATATTGAAGGACACCCACCTGCCTAACTGCCTGCCTGGAGAGACAGCCAGCGTGTTGGTTGGTTGGAACACTTCCGTTGTGGAAACGTCAAAGGGGGAATCCAGAACTAGTTGAATAATAATCGTATGCAACACATTCATACGATTCCCCATTTTCTTCACCTAAACTAACCCACCAGTTATCCGTTCCGATCCGTCCGTCCGTCCGTCGTAAAGTAGTATCTGTATATTTCACTTCCTCCGTCGGTACAATCCACAAATTCATAATTTTACCCACATAAACTGCGTTATATGAATGTTCGTCTCCTCTCATTCACTTGTTCTTGTTCTATCCAAATCCTCTGAATCATCTAAATCTTGTGACAGCAACTATAATCTATAATGTACCAGGAATATTGTACGGTTAACAAGCAAGTCCCCCACAACCTTTCATACCAATCATCAAATAAATAAATTCTGATGATATCAATTTTCATTTTCCCTCCCAATGGAGAAACACATTAGGTACATTTCTTTGTGGAAAATGTTATCCAAACATTTTCCCATTAGTGTAAAAGAAACGATGGTAAAGAAATGAAAATAAAGGCGCAATTTGATTCGTGAGCTGGACTAAAATGGAACAAGAAATAAGAATTTTCTTGAGCTTTGAAGAAAGTGCTTTTATCTGTTCTGTTTGGTAGGTCGTCGAATACCTCGTCGGATTGTTTTGTATTTTTCTATAGCGAGGTGCAAGTCAATAATCCATTCGACCACGGAAATTCCTATAAAGGAAAAGGAAAGCCTTATGTATGTATTCCTGCCTCCCTTTCTCTCTCTAACTCCCTCTAACTCTCTCGCCAGTCCGTACCTATGTAATGTGTACATCCATCAATTGAAATCAATAGAATGACAGAGAAAAATAGTGTGACGAGAAAACTAGTTGTTTAAGTCAAACCAAGTGAATGTACGCTAGGACGAGCATTCCCTTCTTTCTCTCCTCTCTCTCTCTCTCTCTCTAACGTTTACGAGGCGGAGAAGGAGAATGAGAACACGGTGAAGAAATCCTGATAAAAAGGGGAAAAGAAAAAAAAGGCCGAGAAGGCTGAATGTTGAATGTGGATGTGGAAAAATTCGTAAAGTACAATAAAACTCCAGAATGCAATATAAATAATAGAATTCTCCATTTTTTTTGTCTCTCTCGCTCTTTCCCCCTTATTCTGTCTGTAGTTGTTGATCAAATTGGGATAAGGGAGCGTCCACAAAATGTACCCACAATGTCTGCTGGAGAGCGGCGGTGTGGTGTGGGATAAAAAGAGAGATAATGCGTATTAAAAATTTATGAATTTCTAGATATTATCTGATCGATATGACGACTTCTATTCTCAATGTGATGACAATGACGTCCGCCACAACACAAAACGTACTCGCGATTAGCTGAACAAACTTGTACCTATGTCCAAACACACACACACATATATATAAATGTAAACGGGGTACATACAAAAAAACGTTGCTGGTCGTCAACTATCTATCCATCCCCACGCAAACAAACAAATACACAACATTCTCGATTTGAATTCCCAACGAACAAGCAAGAAAAATCAACATGGGCCAACAACATCTGCCCTTCGACATGACAAGTCAAATTTCCATGTTCATCTCCTTTATTTGCATTCAAAATGCTTTCCATTACAGAACTAGTATTCATTTGTTTACGAGTAAATTCAAAGTTCAACTTTCTCTGTCATTTTACTGTATTAAACGCATTCACACTCTGTGCGAATATGCGCATAGCAAATAAAATGTGGAATAAGAAGAAATTTTGATGTTTATTAATTATCATCCCAGAGAGAGAGAGAGAGAGAGGAAATGAATGAAGGGGGGAAAGAGTGAAAAATGTTTGGTCCGAATCCGTATTTAATTCTGTTTGGAGTGTGTGGATTACATTGGATGGTGGGATGAGGATAAAGGATAAAGGGAAGGATGGTCTCGGTTATCGTGTGTAGCCACTCGCTTTTCCTTTCGCTCGTTGATGTTAGTTGGTTATTTTATTTTATTGTGTGGTGTGGTGTAACCGTGGGAGTGAAAGTCGGAACAAGAATGTCCTCGTCGTCGTCGTCGTCTCTTTTGTTCTTGTTATTCGGTGAGAGTGAGAGTGAGAGAGGAAGAGAGTGAGAGAATGGGTGAAGTTTGGGAATGAATCCTGAGAACGACTTGGGTTTTGAATGGCTGTACATTCATTAGTCGCCGTCGTCTAATGTCTACTGCCATTGCCATTGCCATTGCCGTTGCGAATGGATTTCCCACTCTGTGTTTTGTTTGATGATATGCACGAAGAAAGTTGAGCTACAAAGTTGAACACCTTTAAAGTATAGAAATTGATAGAGAAAGACTCGAGTAAGTTCCACTCTTGACTAATACTTGAAAGTCCCACAGACAGCGACAGAACACAGAGTGAACGAACGAGAGAAAGCGAGTGGCAGGGGCAGAGTGAGCTTGTATTTGTATGTGAGTGTGTGTGTTGTGTGTGTGTGTGAGTGTAAGTGTGAGAGAGAGAAAGCTACATAATCGTAGGTAATCAGAGAATATAAATGCATTGTACGTTCTTCACCGTCGTCTGTTCATATGTCATGTAGGTATGGGCGGGGAGGGAGGAGGAGGAGGGGGAGGGGGGCAGTGTTGTCATGTCATGAACTCTCTCTCTCCTGCTCCTAATGCATCTACATTCCTGTACTTATATGTATGTGGGGGGGGGGAACCTACTTGGGAAATATACAAACATACAAATATGAAAATGAACTGATATTATTGCAATAAAATAATGTTTAGAAATCATTCCCATTTGGACATAGTTTTCGCGCAGAGGCAACAACAGGCGTAGTCGTTGAGTCATAGTCACTCCGTTAAAGTCATCATACCACATTGCCAGTTTGTATTCATCTATCGTACATATTCACCATACTTTACATTTACATCTAATATCCCAGCATAAAATTCTCTCGCTCTCTCTCTCTCCTTTTTTCTGCTGGTAATCATAATAGTTGGAGCCAGCCAGAGTAGGTTCATTCCAAGGATAACTCCACACACACACACACGCCGACAAAACAGAGAGCATACACACACACACACGGCCACTATATTATGTGCTTAGCCAAGTGAAATCAATCAGTTTTAACATATGCAAATAGTTGACTGGCTTTAACTTGAACTCCATGTCTACTGACTGCATGGAGTAACGAGAGAACGAGAGAGAGAAAGAGTAGAGTCTCTCGGATACTCGTTCCATAATAAATGTGGGATGATATATATCAGGAAGGATGTACATTACACAGAACATGTGTACATGTCTATGTAGATGTACATATCTCTCTCCCTCCCTCCCTCCCCCCCACCCACCCCAACTACAACTTGCTCGCTTTTCCTTATTCACCTTTCTCGCTCTCTCTGTGGCTCTGTACTTCTGTGGTTTATGCCTATACGATATGTAGTTCATTCTACAAGGAGCTCCAACTCAACTTTCTATTTAGATTTTCGTTTAGTCTCTCCAGGCTGGATTGTAACTGTAGCTGTGGATTTCACATGGCCATACACTACACACACACACTATTCGGATTTGGTCTGCTACAGGGACAATACACCTCCAACTACTACATACTGTATGTACATTGTACATGTGGGTATGAAGATATGAAACTAATAGTCTGAAGAGGGAACTTGTGTGATGGTTTCTATAGAGTTTGAGTAGTTCAAGTTGTTTGAGTACAGGTGTTTGAGTCCATCCAAACCTTGGACTAGTGTGGTGGTTGCTTGGTTGCTTGGTGGATGGAACCTTCCCATCCTATGACTATGGCTATGACTCTGTCTCTGACTCTGACTGTGGCTGTGTGAATGTTGCCAGCCAGGATGGCTATAGCAGAAATGAGGATGTTTCCTCTATACGTACGTAAGACAGTCTGCTCTACATTCTACATCGTCAAACGGGAATAGACGTCAATCTCATGTTTCTACTTTCCATTACAGCCCAACTAACAATCAGTCAACTGTCGAATGGAGGAACAGGTGAAACAGGGAAGGCAATGCGAATGAAAGATGACAATGAGAAAGTTTCTTAAATTTCCATTATTTTCCCTGTCTATTTCCTCGACGATATGTACGATAAGATATCTTTCTATCACGTTGGTGAAACACATTTGATTAATCCACATTGTCTTCTCTTCCCCCTTATGTATACATACAGTCATAAAATCCAAAATGTAAATTAAAATCATGGGCATGGTACATATGGTTCTGCCCTCCATCAATTATACATCATGTCCTTTCACCTTCGCTCCAACAATAACTTTCAGCAGCCAAGAGACAGCCATAATAAAGAAAGAGAAAGTCGAGTCCGTTCGTTCGTTCGTTTGTTATTCTTCCATAATTTAGCAAACGTTTTCCATCATTTCATGTTGGGAATTAAAAAGATGGGGGGGGGATCATGTTGATTTTGTTGGTTAAAGTATGAGGATTTTAGAGGCGGGAGAGATAAGAGACAAGAGAGTGGGAGAAAGGGAGAGGCAGAGAGACGGATTCAAATTCACCTGCACGATTTGCGTGGGTAAATAAATGACGGCATAAATTATAACGGTTATTTTATATTGTAAAGGTGTGATTGTGGGAGGAACAACTGAGCCATCGGAGTTTAGTTAATGGCACAACGAGCCAAGCTCCATTCCCAGATTTCAGATTTTAGGGAGAACCATTAAAATTACAGTGCGAGTTGGAGCTCTGGAAATATCTGTAGACTTGACTGCGGAGGGAACTCTAAACTCGAAAATTATTACCACCAACAAAGAAACAAAGAAACAAGGCACTCGATTCGTTCGACTCGAGTTGCTCGACTTCTGGATATCACGAAGAATAAAATGGAATGGAGAAGTGATTGGGAATAAATTATGCAATATGTACCTACATGCAGAGAATAGAGAATAGAGAATATAGAGGAGCCACTACATTCTCTATCGTCATCCCCTTTCTGAAACTAAAGTGAATTAAACGACTATTTTTAAACGACCATTTTCCAATTCCATTAAACATTTATTTATTATTAATTCTGCATGCACATACTTACTTTCTATAATAATGGGATGAGAATGAATGAATGTGAATGTGAATGTAACTCAATGTGAAAACTCTCATTTCCCTTTCTCTCTGCTCTGCTCTGCCAATACAAATAACATTGTTCCAACTCTCAAAATTTATGAAGATTGGTTAATTTCAGTAATGTCAATTACACACGTGATAATAGTAAAATCCTAAGTGTTTCTTGTGGTGTAAGAATTCCCTACTCTCTCTCTCAATTCTTTCAATCCACTAGACAACTGAAGAGAGTCAAGAGCTACAAGTTTCAGAATCCCGTAGAAAATGTCATTGTGTAAATGTCTTTGAAATTGAATCCAAAAGAGCTTTGATGTGTCGACAACACCTATTTGGTTTTCATGTGGGATTTCCCTCTGTCTCTTTCTCTTCCCATCTACAAAATGTGTGTCTACATTTTCCCTCACTTTCCCACACAAAATAGGAATAGAAAATAGAATACATTAAGACGAAGTCAGACACATCCAACTCCGTTTAGGTTCACCATAATCAAACATTTTGATACATGCATTCACATTCACAGTTCACAGTTCACACACACCAAGTGAATCTAGGTTCTTTTTGAGACGGGGGAAGAAGTTGTCGACTAATGAAGTTATTACAATGACTGAATGCATGGCTCTTCCGATTCCTCGATATCTCGACGAACACACACACCAACACCCGCCCTTATAATTAATGTCGTTTCCTCAAAAACGGATGCGCTTTTCCGATTTTAGGTAAAGAAATTATTTTCAAGAAGGATAGTCGATTCGATTCCCTCTGAATGAGTTCATGCGGAAAACTCATTCATCGTTCCCAATCTCGTTTTATATATGGTCGAGACCGTGCGGAACTGAAATTTATTGCCTTTCTACGTTATCCAACCTTTTTCTTTCGGAGGATCAGATTAAATTTGTATACCAATATTTGACATTGACATCTTAATTTGGGGAAATTGTAGGGAAACCAATGCCATCATTCATTCCCGTGAATTTGATGATCATCTTTTAATACAGTATGACTATTTACATATTAAATAACAGAACGAGAATTAAAAATGGGATTGAAAGTGAGGAAATGCATTGAAATATGTGAGGAAAAGTTTTAGTGAGAGAAGAAGAAGAAGAAGAAGAAGAGAGAGACCACTGGAAAGGACATTGATAAAAATTACCAGAGGAATGAGAAAGAAAAGGAGGAAAGAAGGAAGGAGAAAAAAGGAGCAACAACTTTGAAGAGGCCTGGTTAATAATTAAAACGTTGCCGTTGCACACTTTGATTACATGTTCACAAGTTGATAGAATCTGGAGGGGCCAGTCAGTCAGTCAGTCAGTCGTTGAATGAGAATGAATAAAATATGCAAGTTGAGCGCGTGAATAACTAAGCTTAACTTAGTTTTGTGAATTGTTGGATGAAATGAAATATCTGCCTGTATACCAGAATGAACACGAACAAGAAGAAGAAGAAAAGGAAGGAGAAGGGAATTTCGTGAAGGGGTTTTTTTTTGCGGATGTGCAAAATGTTTTGCTGCTTTGCTTACCATGATACCGGAGGCCAATGCATGTTTCTCTTCATTTTAGTGATCCCATCTTCAGTGCGTCTTTTTTAGACAGTATCACACAGAAATCACGTCTAACTTTTGCTTCGTCTTCTTCTTCGTCTACTTCTACTTCTTCTTCTACTTCTTCCCCTCTCTTCCAAGATTGAGGTTAGGGATTCCCAGCTGAGCGTTTATAAACTACCAGTTGAAATGTGCTCAGAAAAATTGATGTAGACACACTCGGGATAACAAGAACAAAAAACTCTGTACGTTCCGTTACGTTATGGAATACACAAATACACAAACAAAATACACACACAAAATGTTGTTTTTCTTTTTTCTCTTGCTGTATGTACGATATATATTATTATTATTATTATTATTATTATTATTATTATTATTATTATTATTATTATTATTATTATTATAGATGCTCTCAACTCTCAACTGAATTCACCAAGTACAAAGCACCACAAAGCTTACACATTCAGAATCAGATAAATCCACACTAATCGAAATGGAAAAAAGCACTAATTCTTTTCCTTTCTTTTCTTTTCTACAGGGCAAAAGATGCAGTTTGAATCCTCTCGAGTTGTTTACAAACGGACACAAAGATTCACATATAAATAAATATCCCCTGATTTCTATCCCGCTTTTCCTTTTATTGCACTGATGATGGTAATGACCATTTATTTGCTGTTTTCACTCCCACTTCCATTTAACATACTTTGGAACGGAAAAAAAGAAGAAGAAATTACACAAGCTTTCAATTCCGTATTTTGGTATATTAGGACTCGGCGCACAAAGTATAATTCCGAGATTCTGGCACTTGAATCTGATGTTGAGTAATGTAAACGAGCTTTTTTTTTTATTATAGTTGAACGAATGAGATTCTTAAAATTCTTTTTGTCTTGGAATAAAAAGGAGAGAGAGACAGAATTAACCACAAAAACTATCCATCATGGGAATGCCGAATTCCAAATGTGCCGTTTTCTTTCATTCAGTCACTGCTGGGAGAGAAATAAAATATTTGGTGGTGATTTATGTGGAACAACTCATTTCATATCATTGTCCTGGTGTTTCTCTTGCATTCGACTAGAAATATTTGACGGGGCTCACAAGAAACAAGAACAGAGCAACACTCAAAGAACTCCAACTCGAGCTCCACTCCACTCAAACTCACAACACATTTTAGTTTCTTCTTCTTTTCTTTTTCTCTTGTTGTTATGTTCGGAAATTTCCTTGTGAGATTTGATAATTAGAGGATAACTGCGAGGAAACTTATTTATGTATGACAATTCAATTACAACTGACGAAGGAAATGAAAATATTACTCACTAAAAAGAAGTAGAGTAGATTCCTTTTCTCTTTCTCTTTCTACAGATCCTCTCCTTGTCCTCTTTTTTTCCTTTTTCTCTCTCCTTTTGATTAGATTGAGAGAATATTTCCAGTGGTGCGTGCTGGACACGGACACATGAAGTTTTTTGTTTACTATTGTTTTTTTTTTGGTGGCCTTAAACAATTTGGTGTTCACTCATTGAGAGTGAATTCACGTAGGGATGTTGTTGGTGTGGAATGGGATGATGATGCGTTCATTCTGAACAAGGAACCAACGAATGAACGAGAGAGAGAGAGTGGAGAGGAAAGAGAGAAAGAGAGAGACGGAGAGATCCGAGAAAGGACATGAGAACCAGATGCACGAAGAAGACTGACACTGGCGCGGTTGTTGTGTAAGAGTGAGAGATGGAGAGATGGAGAGAGAGAGAGAGAGAGAGAGAGAGAGAGAGAGAGAGAGAGAGAGAGAGAGAGCAAAGGAGAAGTTGGCTAGAAGAGAGAAGGAGTGGAGGGAGAATAAACGGCAAGGAGCGAGGAGCGAGCGAGAGCTGGCGAGAGGAAGCTATAGCTTGCGAGTACAGAGGAAAAGAAGGTAAGAAGAACGATGGGCCATAATTGGGGAAAAATCCAAACCGAATGTCGGAGCATGTGGAGGCAACATGCGCGGGGAAGCACGGCCGAACCAGGAACCTTGGAAACTCTTCATCCTCGCTCGCCTCTCTCTGTCTCTGCCTCTCTTTCTGCACTATACATACATACAACGAGTGTGCTGTGCTATGCTGAGTTGTGCTCTTTGTATGTACTTTACTTGGAAGTGAGTGAGAGAGAGAGAGAGAGTGGAGATCTCCTGCTGCTTCTGGTCCTGATTCGGGTGGATCTATGGTTGAATGGACTGGCTGGCTGACTCGGCTAGTTGAAAGTTGGATTTGAACTAGCCTGTTGGCCTAGTTGGTTCTTCACTGTTTGTTTGGTTGGAAGGGAAGGAAAAGCCCGAGCGAGCGAGAGAGATAGAGAGAGAGAGGAAGAGGAAGACCATGACACGACACCACCAACAATTCCAACTAAATGCAAGAAGAAAAAAAAAACTTATAACTCTCTTTGGTTATAAGTTGAGCGTTTACCAATTGTGACTCCCTGGAATTCCCATGCCACCACCTGAACATCCTCTAACACACAGTGACACACACACACTCACACACACAAACACATGCATGCCCCACACTTTTAATATATTATACTCCAGCATTTTTGCACATACAAATTCTGTGACAACATTCTCTCTCTCTCTTTCTTTCGTTATACCTTTTGGTTTTGGTCCTTTTCTCTCGTTTTTAATATCCCAAAAGCGTGACACTCCCACTCCCATACCTACTGCCGACTACGTATTATGTACCTACGTAATTATGTACGACATGTACGTGTGCGTCCTCTCCTACTTATTTATATCCATCCATCCTCACTGATATGCTTTAACATGCTTGCGTACACTTTGTCATGTATTATAGTCTATAAGTCAAAGTTTAGCCGCTCTGTCTCTGACTGTTGTGTTGAATGTGTTATTAAAGTCACTGATGATGGTCGATTCACAACTTTGTTCCTTCTTCTCATCAAACATTTTATTACGCCATTTCCTTTTCCTCCTTCTTGACGAATCCAGACTGTAAACACACAACCACGTTAACTTGTTTTCCAGACGCTTTCTTGTGCGTGTTTTCAAATTGGGAAAGGAGACGAGAAAGAGAGAGAGCGAGAGAGAGGGAGAGAGAGAGAGATGGCGAGCGAAAACATTGAGCGTACATAAAAACATCATAATAGAATATTTGTGTAACTCTCTGTCAGTCTCTTGATTATAACGTCTCGTATTCTTTAAAGGTTTTCCTATACATGGACTTTCGCTCGTCTCGTTTTCTCCAATACAGACGGAAATGAAAATGAAAGGGACGAGGAAAATAAATCTTTTCGCTGGGGATAGGAAAAAATGAGGTAAAATGTTCACATTGTTTAACTACGAGGAAAATGATTAAAATGAGGAAAGGTGAGCTACATAATATGTAATATATTTACGGAGGGAAAGTTTTCCCTTTCCTTTACCAGAAAATCTATAGGCATACAATTTTTTTATGTAAGTACTAAAAATAATGTGAGTCTATATCTGCACTCACAACGTTAGCTCGAGTTTCCACATTCATATTCACAACAATATCGATATTGGTTCGTCGTTCCCATGTAAATGTACAGCAAAAATATTTTCCTTCGTCTTGACTCTAGTTTTATTTTATTTTTTGTTGCAAGGATCTCCTTTGCTCCTTCTCTGTTCGCTCAGAGTTCCCCCTTAATTCTGAATTCTGATATTCCCATGATTCCGAGCAAATTCTGCTGCTGCTGCTGAGGAATGGAATGAAGCCACTCGACTACTGGGGTATTTGCCAAATAGATTTATCTTACTCATGTACGATACTCCGGAACTCAGCTCAGCCGTGAGAGGAAAATTCACAAGTCACAATGCAAATTATGTTACCGACATACAGAAATACAGAGAAGACAGACAGGCACAGGCCCAGCCAGATACACTCACTCACTTCACATTCACATTCACATTCACGTATAGTATGTACACACACAAATACACACAATGGCCCTGTGCAATCCAAGGAAATACATATCTACATATAGTCACATAGCAAAACAGCTTATAATCTCTGCCTCTGTTGGTTCTCCATCTCCATCTCCATCTCTCTCTCTCTAACTCTGCCTGGCTATTCATCCAACTGTACTTGGCTCAAGTCATACTTGATTATTTCTCCGTCAGTCGACATTCAAACAAGGCAGCAAGGAAGGAAAACGCACAATCAAGAGATTTCCATTTCCTAGAACTTCCCATTATAATTGGAATACAATTAAAATGACGCTCGGGCAAACTATAAACTTCCCAACAGACACAGGCACAGAATCTCTCTCTCTCTCTCTCTCTCTCTCTCTCTCTCTCTATCTATCTATCTATTTTCCCATCTCCATTCATCCGTACTCACATTGTGCATAATCATATATAAATGTTATAAATTGAAGTATGGAACATCATCAAAATTTTTACGCACAATGTTACTAATTCCAAATTTTCAACTGTGGGGATGTCTGTACGATGGGATTCATGAAAATGAAAACACATCAACATCACAACTACTTCCTGTTTCTCGCTCTCTTTCTCTCTTTCGGTCTGGCGCTTTGTTTTGTTCAAAGTCAACAGTGACAGACACAATGTGTAGTGAGTAAGGATGAAGGACTCGAGCTTTGCCTCCTTGACACACGCTTCCCCTGATCACTGATTGTGATTGTGATTGTGAGTAGACCATCTCCGTATATGTATACCCATATGTATTATTATTATTATTATTATTACATATGTACGTGTGAATGATTAAATGAGTGTTTGTGCAGATAGAATTCGCTCCTTTAATCAAATTAATCGTTGAGTGTATCTAGAATACATAGTAATACATACATCACGGAGTCTCGCACTAAGTGGTTCGTTCCTCTTACGTTCCCAATTCACACTAGACATTCACAATTTCAAATTCCCTTTTATTCATTTAATTTCCCCCATTCTTTCACTTTCCCGAAGTGAAAGCACAAGTGTAGTTACATGATGGGTACTCCTCTGCACATTCTCTCCTTTCCCTACAAACTACAATTACTTCAAAATTCAAAACAATTTGTAATAAGTAAATCTAAATGAGAGAAAGAGAGGGAGAAACATGAATGAGAAACAAGATAGATTCCTTTCAAATTTCAAACATTGCTCAAATTTTTGAATGCTCGTCTAAATTTATTGACCTTATTAATAAACCAAATGTGAGGGATTAATTGCATTACCAAGTACTGTACGAACGAAGAAAGGAAGGAAGGAAGAAACGAACGAACTCGGACGGGCGCAGGCCTTGGGGTATCCATCACATTGAATTTGAAATGAATTATATTTTATATAATATGTACACTATATGACGGAAATCTCTTTCCACTTCCACAATTTATTATCAGCTTTTACCTCCGCCCACAATTCTACATTTCTATATATGTTGAGGGAAATGGGATTTAAAGAATAGCAAGATGATTACTATGAATTACAGATATATCTAGAGCTAGACTCACTCACTCCTCTGTACAACTATACAACTCTACGTGATTGACTATTATTTTATTTGGATTTCCTACTTTTATCTTCTATACGTTTTCAAAAATCTAACAAACGGTTTGCAAATATCAAAAATATATATAGCAGGGGGATTCCATTATGATTTTATATTGGTTTCCTATATAAACTATATTTGAGCAATCATGTCAAAGGATTGCTGAATGGGAAATAGAAATGGGGAAATATGCAAGAGAGAAATAGAGAAAGAGAGAGAGAGAGAAAGAGACCTTAGAAATTGTATTTATTTGTAGTATTCAGAGGTATATGGCACACAGAGAAAGTACACAATGAGTATTGTATGAAACGAAAAATGATTCATTGAGGTTTGAGGACATTGCTTTTTTTTGTGCTTTCTTTCCTTTTCTTCCTTTCCTTGTACAGGATAATCCATCAGGCACAAAAAAAATATTGTGTGTGTGTGAGCATGAGAGTTGTTGGTACTCAGAGTTGGACGAGGAATCCCTGCTGCTGGTATAAAGTAAATAAAAGTATGCTGAGGCTGAAAGGTTGTAGCCAATTTTTTTTTTGTCAGCTTTGCTCTTTCCAATACATTTATACAGACTTATGTGTATGATATAGAATATAGAATGTAGAGTGTAGATGTGTGTGAATTTGATGTTTATGGGTAGGTATACATATTATATATTATATCTGTAGTCCTTTTGACGAGACAGTGAGTGGAGTCTGGCGATAACGTTGTAAAAATCGATACATACGTTGAGAAATGAAATATTGAACACGATGTAAAAGTAGCTAAACTGCTTTTCTAGCGAGATGATGGGGCTCTTGAAAAACTAGTCAAGTGTTCCTTCGGTAGGGTCCGCCGTGTCAAAGACAAAGAGAAACCGGAAGAGAAGAGTCTTGTACAACTTAATTGCTTTCTGATGAGAAGAGTACCCAGACGAGACGAGTAAAGACGAGACGAGACGAACGATGAGGGAAAAAGAGGAAATCCAAAGGGAACCAACCAGTCCAACATGAACAACAAGAAGAAGAGGAAGAAAAAAAGGATATTTTTCCTTGAGCTTTTCCGCAATCATGAAGAAACGGAGAGAGAGAGAGAGAGAGAGAGAGAGAGAGAGAGAAAAAGAAAGAAAGAAAGACAAAACGAGAAAAGAAGAAAAGAAAAGTAGAAAAAGGGAAAATACGAAAAGGAAGGGTAAAATCGTGTAGTGAGCCAAAGGAGGAATTAATAAAGATGTATCTTACGATGTACTATATCTTACGATGTACTATATCGAGACATCATTCGGCTACGTACATATATGCATGCGAATACAGGAATATTCTACCTACATATTATTATGTATAGTATAATAATATATAATGGAAAGAACGTGGAAATAATAAGTTGCGCCTACACTACTTAACTCTCCACTCCCTGGGCTCATCCTTTTCTCTTTGATAATCCTGACGGTCGGATAATTTATTTACCAATTAGGAAAGTGACATTTTCATTGAGAGCAGAGCTCTTGAATTGACAATAAGAGTTGAGAAATCAACAGTTTACATTGGCCAGTTTATACATGCATAGTCAGCGTCCTCGAATTCTCTACGACAAAGGAATGAAAATATTCAAAAAAAAATAATTCAGGAGGAAAGAGAAAATTATTATGACTGAATGACGAGTTCTTTTTCTTCTCCTTATTTTTTTCATTTCTTCCTTTGTCTTTGATGGTGAAAGTGAAAACCGAGTGAGACGACGACAGTCGGCATCACAGTCCTGACATGCAACGAAGAATGATTGACGAAAGTCACAGTTCCGAATCTTGTTGTGACTGTTGATGTCTGTGTGTGTAAATGTGTGTTTACACTATACACTGTGGATTTGTTCGTATGTATATACGACTGTAAAAGGATTTTGACAGTTGATGTTGTTGAACAGTTCAATTCAATTCAAATTCAAATTTTGATGATTTCCCTATCGTCTTTATGCTCTAACTCTCATTTCTTAGTTCTTGTCCCAACATTTTGTACAGATAGTTGTTCATGTTGATGATGATGATGATGATGTCTGGTTGACTGGTGACGGGACTGATTAGAAAAACAAATGAGATGAGATTTTTTTTTATCGACTAGATACGAAGAATCACCGTCTCCATGGGATCTCGAGCTTTGATTTCTCCACAACGGAATGGGAGTCTGGGTAATGTTGGCGGTTTGAATGCTTTCATGAGACTTCTATGTTTGATGCAAGGCATGCAACCACAACGGAATGGTGGCCCCAAAAATCCTGGCATATCACAACTATCCTGGAACCGTTTAATCTTGAACGTTCTGTAAGAAAAATAAGAAAAAGAAATAAGAGGGAAAAAAACAGAGTTGAAGAAGACGAAGAGAAAAAAAGTCGACGGAGGGAAAGAAGAATAAAAAGAATAAAGGAAAAGGTACAAGTCATGAAAAGCAGTGCTACTTTAGAGAATTCAATTTAAGTCCGTCATGATCAGAAGAATAGTCGTTCCATTCAACATTATGACCCTACCTTAACTCTTACGACTGACACACACACACACACACACATCTATTCCCATCCCACATTCTAAAAGAGAACAACTTTCACATTCCAGAATAATACAATCAAGAGCGCTATGAAATCAAGTAAATTGCCCATTTACCGCTACGCAGATATAGTCAAAATAAAGTTATTCTTAAAGGGGAGAATACAAAAAAAACGCTATATATTGTAGTAGGAAACCACATACTAGTACATAGTTTTTTCTCTCTTCGTATTCTTCTTTGTCTACTTACTTAAATCATTTCATTTATATATAAAATAATAATAATGTTTGTATGTGCAAAAAAAAAAAAAAAGAAAAAAAAATACCTTTCATCTGCTGAGCATCGGACAAAGGAGGGTTCTCCTATATCAAAGAAGGATACCGGCAAAACTTTCTCGGACTTGTCCAAATAGTAATCGCGATGGCTTTGAGCTTGCTGCAAATAAATAGTTGAAATGGAAAAGAAATCACGAGTCAAGTTTAAGTTTGAGAAAAGAAGAGAGAAAGGGAGGAAAATTGGGAAAAGAATTATATGGAACATTATCTCTTCAACGCCTTTCTTATTGGAAAATAAAAGAGAATAATGGAGACGGAAGCGTATATTATATTATATTATATATTATACTATACTATATTACATCAAATCAAATATATATAGTATATATTATATACATAACTAAGTATATATATATTCTTTAAAGAGATAGAATCTACTCTCTCCAACCCTCACTTGTAAAACCCACATCACATGTACAAAAACAGAGTATTCAACTCAGCTGTCAAAAAAATATATAACTATGTATATGCATTGGATCGGATATACAAATATGTATAGGTATACGATATGTATCGTATGTAATATGTATATCCGTTGTACTGATAGAAGCTGTGGAATATTTGAGGAGAAGAAGAACGTGCTCCTCACAAACATATAACTTAATAGGAAGGAACCAATTTAAATATCTAAAGAATGATGTGGTGCTGACTGACGGAGAGGAATGTCAGTAAAGAGAAGCGTGTCATCTTATTGCAAAGCCAAGCAACACAGAAAACCATCCAGAGAAGAAAAATAGAATAATCGAATGAAATCGAATGAAAGAGTCTCTCAATGAAATGCTCAAGCTTAGTAATGAGTGTGTCATCCAGTAAAGGCTCAGCGCGGATAAAATGTGAACAATGACAATGGGGAAAGAAAGAGAGAGAGAGAGCGAGAGAGTAGAGGAGAAAGGAAGAGAGATGTGATGTGATGGGCGACGGAAGAAAGAAAAAGGATTTATCATCACACTTCTTTACGGAATGAGGATGAAGAGAGAGAGAGAGACAGGGAGAGAGAGAGAGGAAGATAGACTATGTATGGCGACAACGAGAAGTTATGGATCTTTATCGATTCGAGTGAAGATGCTGTTTCCCCCCTGCCAAAATTCTAGTCATCTCTCTCTCTCTCTCTCTCTCGCAGCCACCCATCAAAGCGTAGCATTTCATTTCATGACTCTCTTTCATCGTCTTTGTCTTGCATACTGTGTGAAATCGTTCTATTTCTCCTTGTCTGCAAGCATCCATTGAGACGGGTCTAATATTTGGATTTTCATATAGATTTCTCCATTGTATCACATTCTCCGCGAGAGCTACATCCGGTAGAGGATTGAAACAACACGGTAATCTCCCATAGAAATATTTTGGTCTCTAGAATAACACATATAATAATACACACATATCATTCAAGTATATATAGACTCATTTCAATTATCATTTTTTTCCCATCATAATCCTGAATGCCGTTCAATAGAAAACTGAATGAATGGCAAAATTATCAAAAGAATACACTATTCAATAAAAATGAAAAAATGATAGAGCGAGAGAAACTAAAGTAAAATAGAAAGTTGTTGCACTACATAAGTAAAAGATGGAATTGTTTATTGGAGGATACCGCTGTTTTTGATAGGACTTCATTTTTGTATGCTTGGAAATATTTCCGAGATTCATTTCCGACCGTGTTCCCAAAAGCATTACTACCACATGGGATTTGAGCATTATAACCGGGCATAAATACTGGAGGAATGAAATCTGACATGTAGCTGGAGACGACTTCACCCGCTCTGAATGCCATTGCATCTAGATGTTTGAATATTATCCGTTAATAAATAAATAAATAATAAATCTCTAGAGCGTAAATGTGCAGTTTGAAATAACAAAGTCAACTAACTAACCTTTCCCCATCCGAAGTACGCTTATGGGCGGGCGCCCACTGGGAACACCAGAAAAATCCAAACATGGTGCCGGAAAATTAACTGCCATTTGACTCAACTATACAAAATTTTCTGGGTTTTTTTCTCAATATTATATTAATCTTGATGATGTATTACAAAGAATTTAATGGGATTGATGGGTACTTTCTTCAAATTTTGTGCACTTTTTCTTGTACCGAATTGTAGCCTACATTACATGTTACAATAAATTAAAACTAACTAACAATAAATCCATCCATATGCTACACTAATTTGGTGTCAGTCATCAAGAAGAAGTATCGTCATGCATCATTTAATTATTCGTTGCTAAGAATTGATATTGGCCAATAAACTGATGAACAATGAGTTCATCAATAATAATTATTTCATTATTATTAAAGTTACCTTGTTTAACCAAGGGAACGAGTCCTTGTGTGACATCAAAATTATTAATAATATAATTTTAATTGTATTTGCTTAAATATTTGCATATTTTCATGCATTGTAGTAGCCTAATGAGGCTTAATTATGTACTGTTGAAAAAACATCAAAAGACAGAATATTTATGGTTAAAGTTGAACCGTTAAACACATGGCACTTTTTTTTTGCTCGTTCGGCAATTGAGACATTTGAGTTGTCATTTTCTTATCATTTTTAATTTTCTGTGTGACTAATTTTTCAACGTAGACTCTACAATTTTAAAACGTTGTTTTTTTTATTTACAAAAGTTAACTTTTCGTGCATTCAAATAAAAATAATAAACACGATTTGAGAAGGTTGGAAATTTTTTATTTGATTAATTATGACAAGACTTGTGGGACAAGTTATTTAACATTGACAAGGGAACTAACAGTTCAACTAAATATTTTATAACTCCAGGTAAAAATACTTATTTTGTAAATATTTATTTAAAAATTGGACATTAATCTTTATTATGTATTTATGAAATGTGTATTTAAGTGATAATAATAATTAGAAGTATGTATTGTACTAGACTCATGGAAGGTATGCAGGGAAAACGTTCCGATTTTCCACGATTATCCACGATTTTCGTTTCTTTATTGCTACAAGTGTACAGAATTAACCTGTACATACAAATTCCCGACACATTCTTCAGCTGTAAAAATGTAAAAATATGTGAAAGTACATTTATAATATGAATGTGGGATTCAAGTATAAAAGGGAACTATTGAAATTCATTATTTTACATTTTTGTGTATTTTTATAGTTCTACAGCTGCAACACTGGAGATATCTAATAGCAGGACCTGTTCCTATTTCTCGATGATGAATATTTGGAAAATGTGGAATTATTATTATTGGGTCACGAGTGATGGTTTACAATTTTTTTTTTTAAACAAATAACGTACCTCAGTAGGGTCTCAAGACTAATAATATTGTAAATAATAAAAGTGAATAATAAGTAATATGAATAGGTAGTTACCATTTAAAATATTAAACGTGTTTTACAAGTGCTTCAGACGATCAGAATAAAATGGTGGTAACTACACGCAATCGAATGGAAGCTCGTTCATGTCCTGCGAGTGTTCCTCTCGAAGGACGTGGTATTCAACTGAAGAACCCAAAAATGGAGACGATTACTTCAAATGTGAAATGTGGAATGCAAATGGAACCAATTTCATATCGCGTCGAACTTCAACAAAAACCTACTAATAGAGTTTTTAGGTCTCTTAAAGAAAATTTTGCAGCTTACTTAAGTCCTTTGTAAGTTCAGTTTTTTATTTGTTTTTACGTCGATTTACTTGAGTATTTACTTTTACATTTTAAATTTATAATATGGAAGAAAGATACATTATAATTCATTAGTAGTAATCACTGATTACAAATCATTACAATTTAATATAATCCTCGTGCTAAAATTAATTCCAAACTTTTTTTTTGCACACAGAAAGGAGTTTTCATTGTCAAATAAGTTGATTTCAATACTTGCTTTGAAAATGGCTCGGAAAATGGGGATTCCTGAGGAGCAGTTTAAAGCTAGTGATAAATGGATTGCATCAGTAAAAGAGAAAATGTTTCATGATCGGCTTGCTTTCACTCGAGGACCACGAGTTAGTCGAATTGTCGATACACTAATGCCACACTCAAATATTATAGTGAAACAAATTTTTTTCGAGAGCAGAACAACGTCAATCAAGTTAACATGTAAAAATCAATCGTCAGTATTGGCTACCTCCAGCAGAAACAAATTTGAACTACCTAAAAGAACATCAAATAATTCATTATCGTCGTTTTTGAGTCAACCAACAAGTTTGAAGATGGAATTATTAAACCATCACGTTGGTAGGGACAGGCAACCGGATGTAGTAGTACTTGACCTGGAGAGTAATATTGTAGAAGAAGAAAATGAGAATACTGATTCTTGTTCGCTTAGATTACTAGAATCCGAAATTTCTTTACTACCATCAACAATGCCAGATGAAAGTAGTATCGTGGTGAAGCGTGAAAACCCAGTAGTAAGATCCCATTCGTTACCAACAACATCAGCATTCTTAAAACAGGAGCAAATAAGAATATTCAACAGTGCTGATTTGAGAACACCTATTCCGGTTTCATCTTTACCCATTCTCAGAATTTCTTTGGAAAGAATAAAAATGTCAAATTCACCAGAGAGAGGCGAGACAACGCGTGTCTCATCGTCAGTGACTCCTCCATCAGTTCCGTATTTAAGTCCGACTCCAGTAGTTCCAGAATTCTACGACTCGTATCTCCAATATTCGACAGGATGTTCAAACGAAATAGATACAATATGTTCTACTCCGTCGAGCCGAGGACGCCCGAAAAGCAAAAAATCTACCAAGTCAAGACGAAAACCACGTAAAAATCTATTAATCATTTACTATGTATGCATTTCAAATCTATTGTTTGTTTCTTTTCAAGAAAAATGTCAATATTGTCTGATAGTCTGATACATATATTCGTTGCTGATTGTTTGTTTTTTTTATATATATATAGGCGGAGGAAAAGACTGGAACAAAATTCACCCCATTCTGAAGAAGATGGAATTATTGGAGAGCAACCTCGTTGTCAATAGTTGTTTGTCAACCGGGATAATCAAACCAGAAAAGTCATTTGTTTCTCAAGACAGAGTAATAAGTTTTAATCATTCAAAGATTCATTCAGGACAAAGTATGACCTTTCAGCAGAATAAGTCGTCAGAAATTGATGGAATTGAATTGGAAGACATGGACTTGGAAGTAATATGGAGCAACATTTTTTCCACTAAATTTCCGTCATCAGATTGTGAAATAGTGTACGAGGATTTAATTAAACAGCCTCCACCAACACCAAGGATAGGCTTCATACAAGACAATTGCAATATTTTTGGCTCAAGTATTTCATATCCTGTGGAAATAATTGAAGATGAAGATCAACAGTATGCTCCTTCTGAGCTCAATGAAATTTCGGACAATGAGTATTTAGAAGGAATGGATTTTTGGGACAGGATTAGTAATGATATTGAAGATATTTCTCTCGATGATATAACTCCTTCTATCGAATCATTACTAACTATAAACGATTTAATTGCTTCTGGTTCGGATTATTTCAACACGATTAAATCTGACACTCCCAAAGCTTCAAATCATAATGATTGTAGTGATACCTCGTCTAGACTAAATATGAATTCAAATTTGATCACGGATGTAATATTAGATAGTGATTCCTCGAAATCTTCTAGTTTTACAACGGATAGCACTGTCGAATTTTATGGCGAGGATTGTAGTGTAGACTCTAGTGTTTTTGAAGATAATAATAATGGTAACCACTGGGATCTGATAAATTCTGAAATATATGCTCCAGTGGCCAGTTTAGTAAATGAGTACAATTCAGGTTACTCAAAATTGACATTAGTAGCATGAATTGAAATTCCCAAATTAGTATAGTAGTATAAAATAGCATAGAATATAGACTTATAGAGAATATTTTCAATAGTATAACTATAATCATGGACAAGATTTCCGTGTAGTCATTTTTAGAAATAATTTTTTAAATTTCGATTTCGGAATTGACAGTTTTTTACAATGAATTATTGAATATTTATAGTAATTAATTCCGCATCAGAAATCGCAATAATTTTAGTTTGCTTGTTTTCTTTTCACTTAGTTTTTTTAGTGTCAAATAATTTAATCTGTAAAAATATCTTGTACCTATGTTGTCTTGTTGTTTTTTATCTTGTCATTTTTTATTTTTTATTGTATTGTATATATACACATCAGATTATTAGCAGATCGATGTGTTACCATTCCATAAGACAATGTGATAATATTTTTATCACTATTTTGGGGGGGAAATGAAATGTACAACATAAGTAAAAACTAATCGTGGAGTTACATATATTGAAAATTATTTAAATTGTTGTTATCATTCTTTACTATAGTATCACAGACCATTTACTGTATATTATTGAAATAGGTCTTTAGCATGTATTTAAATAATGAGCACTAGATATTATCCCCTTATTTACTTAATGAGACTGAAATATGAGCCGATTGTTTTGTGTATACTTTTGATAAAACTTTCTTAAATTTATATTATAATATGGCATGATAATGTGCTTGTGGAGAAAAACAAATTCTCTTGGGCGCATCAGTATATTCTCACAGTTCACAGTACTAATATTAAATAGTGATTCCTATACATTGCTGTAGCTGTTTGACTAATCGTATGATATGGATTAAAGTAACATATTTACGTAATAATAATAATAAGTAACATGTCTATAATATGTAATACCAAAAATGAATACACCTATATATTTGATACAAATCACGGAATATCTTCCTGTATTTTAAATTAAAATTTTTAATAAAATTAATTAATTAAATAACTTTGTTTTTTCTCTATTTTCCATGGACAATCATTGAAGAAGCTATATAGAGTCACCGCAGCTCTTAGATTTTTGAATTAGAGAGAATTTCATGAAAATTGAGAAATATTTTTAGCAAAAATCACATGAAGATACAGATATAAATATTTTTAAACCCATAATTCACCTCATTTATTTCGATTGATCATTTATTGGTTTGTTATTAGTTCATCAAGTCCAGGTATTATAACATCATCATACAATTTCCACTGGTACTGTAAGTTTTCATATTTTGCACTCAAATATACTTAAAGATACTTCGATATATTTAAGTATATTTTGCGATGTTTCGAGTTTCATTTCAAGTTTGCACAGTTTGTAAATATTTATAGGGATAACAAATGTAAAGCTCACTAAATCGCCAAATGAATATATATAGCCTTTGTAAATATTCAATATAATTTATTTGTGTAAATTTTCAGGAAGTCAAGGTCAAGCAAACCGAGTTTCAAAATGAAACTTTTATCGCCTTTAGCTTTCCTAAATTGTACATCGTACTTGATCTCAACTAGTCCAATTCTCTTTTGTATTTTGGCTTCATTCATCATACAAACAACAGGTCAACTACAGACAGAGTCCACATTTAATGATGATGAAAAACCAAGGACTACAAATGATTGGTATACAATTGAAGGTAAAGTCAGTCCGCCCATGGCTGCAAAAACATCAGGAGGAAAGGGTCAGTCATTGTCATCATCATCATCATCATCATCATCAAATGATAACTGGTCAAGTCAAGTTCAAATTCTAGTCAATGGAGACGATCATGTGGGGTTCTTGAAAGAAGATGGTACATTTACTGTCACTGGACTCTCAGCTGGTACATACGTCATTGATATCATCCATCCACAACTTAGCTATGAGTCAGCTCGAGTGGACATAACAAGTCGTGGGAAAATCCGTGCAAGAAAAGTGAATTATCTTCAGCCAAGTCAAGTCAGTCATTTGCCATATCCTCTCCGACTCAGCACTACAGGACCCTACCGATATTTCCAAGCCCGTGAACAGTGGAGAATTCAAGATATTATTTTATCCCCCATGGTGCTCATGATGGTTCTTCCTCTGATACTTATCGTCATATTGCCACGTATGATACACAGATCGGAAATTAATATTATACCACCCTCGGTTAAAAATAGATATCACATAATGTGTAAATATAACTACATTATAATAGTTAAATAAATGCATATTGTAACGCAGGTATGATGTCGGATCCTGAGACACGAAAAGAGATGGAATCTGTTTCACTACCCAAGTACGTACAAATTCTATTATAATTATTTTTGTTTCTTTTAAATGTCATTTAAAGTAAATATGAGCAATATAGGAATGGGATCGATTGCACCATAAACGAATATATGACAGGTTTCAATTTTTTTCCTTTTAAAGTACGCATAAAATGAGCATTAGTCTCCATTTGATTTTTTCCAGAATTCCCCCCAATGGGGGTAGGTGATTTTTCAAAGTTTACTGAAATCTCTGCAGTTTGACCGGAATCGGGTTTTCCGTGACAATTCAGTCTTTTTGCCCTGGCGGAACCTTATGAGATAAAAATCTGAAACAAATTAGAGAGACAAAGAAAGAATCACTGAAAAACATTGTTCTTGGGTGTCCCTGAAAAAACTTTGCAGTTTGACCTCTACAGCAGGTCAAAAAATTCAATGACCTCTCAAAACCGCCAATTTCACAAATTCATATCGGGCGGGTTTTTTGGAGTTAGGCAATGTGTAGACAAACTACGTAGTTTGTACGTACGATGTAAAGCACTGAGTACAAGCCTTCTCCAAAAGAAAGTTTCAAAAATGGTTACTTTCTCACCCTTTAAAGTGTCCACATGAACGCAAAAAACGGGACTTTGAAAAATGGGGGGGGGGATTTTGTAAAAAATCAAATGCAGACTAATAGTCATAAATTGAAACCCGTCATATTCGTTCATGGTGCAATCGATCCCATTCCTATATTGCTCCTATATTTGAACTTTGGAAGGATATAAAATATCAAAGTAAATTGAGAATCAACGAAATGTTTATTTTGGCCACTAGATACGAGACCCCTGATATTTCTGAAATGATCACAAATTTCTTTTCTGGTGCTAAAAAGGATGCGGGTGGAGAGGAAAAACGTGGACAGAAGTCTATCAAGTCCAAGAAAACCAACTAATGTTTAAGTTAAACAGTTTAACTTGTGTTTGTACTGCATTTCATAATTTCTTCTTACACATTCAATAGATGATCGATGTTTGTTTTATCGCACGCAAGTATTTTAGGAGCAATACAATAACAATAAATTGCCAAAAGTATTTCTCTGTTCTCATACAACATTATTTATTTGACAGAAATTGTCATTCATATATTCTGATTTTAACCTATTATTTTTAAATTTTAATAAAATAATCCGTTAAAATATAGATCAACGATGAATAAAGTAATAAAATATTTAATATTTCTACTACGGAAAAATATTGATTATTGAAAATGATTAGCACAACATAAATAAAAACGTAATATTTGCTGCTACAGTGGTAGCTACTTGATTATCAAACATTTACTTAAAGAATCTTTGGATAATATGTACACAAGTAAGTATATAAATAAGTAGGAAATTAAATGACGAAGGCCAAACCGTAAACAGTCTATTATTAATAAAATCAAAGGATTACGAATACTACTTTTTCAGAAGTTTTTCATAGTAGGATTGTTGAACAGTGTTGTAAGTATTAGTGATGAAATAAAAACAAAAAACGAAAAAGTTAAAACTTACAAGTTAGAGTTACACAATATCCATGAGTAATGAGTCATTACTTTGATTAAAAACGAGTTAAAACAATTAAAAACAATAAAATACGTTTAAAATATTAAAATATGTAGCTACAGAAAAACTATAATTACATTATAGTATAAATATAGTTTATTTTATAGTACATCTCTTTTTTTGTTATTGTTTTTAGTTAAAAAGTTAAAAACATATTAATATTAGGTATACCTACAATAATTTATAATACTGAGGAAAAGAGTTTCCCGTCATTCATAATTAAGTAAATATATATGTATATATGTAGCCGAAATTATTTCAGTGCAAAATATTTTATTTTGTTTCTTGTACTAATACAAGATTTAAGGAAGCGCCTGGAAAAAGTTTTGAGTTGATTAAATCAGTCGAGATTGGGCTAAGTATTTAGCAAGCGTGTTAAGAACAAAGGCATACTGAGGGGCAGAGGAGACAAGCATCATTCTTTGTGTTCGTAATTCTGCCAAAAGATTATCACATCGCAGTTTCTGTAATTTGAAGAAAAATCAATATAATTTAAGTTTAAGTAACTGAGGCTTGACTATGAATTCCATAATGATACAAAATACAATGCAATAATGACATATCACATGTTACTTACATGCCCAGAATCAGCAGCATGTAGTAGGAGATCTGATAGGAGTAGGACACCACTTCGTCCTGCCCCGGTTCCACAAAAAACAGCTAATGGAGTTACTGGATCACTTACTTTCCGTTGAATCGAATTTACTTCTTCCAAAAAACCTATCAAATGCGATAAATAAACAAATAAATAAAGCTAATTTACAATTTCGTTGGAAAAAAACATTATGATTGCTTGTTTGTTGGACTCACAAAGGAAATGCTCTGTATGAATAGGAACATCATCCTTCCATTCTTCTTCATAAGGCAAAACCCATACTTTCCTTTGCTTCTTTTTGGGCGTAAAGGTAAGAATAAGTTCACGAGCAATCGTGCTATTACTTCGTTCTTTATTCTCAGTTATTTGAAACTGTAAAAACAAATGAAACGATGAGCATGTATTATCATGGCTTGATAAACGAAGGAATGAAAATTGTGGTTCTATATATTAATTATGCATAAGTAAAAAATGAAAAGAAATAAAACATTACTTACATCATTGAATATGAGAGGTGATGAACTATCCGGCGGATAGAAAGGAGCAGTCGAGTCACGTTCAAGTACTGCAATGATTTTGGCTTCCGTCTCCCAAATCTGAAATTAAAAACAAAGTTTAAAATAGACTAATTTAGATTAACTTAGTTACAAATGAGATGAAAGCCACAAATGAAACGTACCATTTGCCAAACTGCTGGACCATTCCCTGCCAAAGGAATCTGTCCTACAATGTACTTCCAATCTCGACCACTAATGTGCGCCTACAAAATATAGAAAAAATAGACATGTCTAGAATTTAAAACTGAAAAAAGAAATCACACCACAGTCAATGCTCACATTTTCTTAAATGTTCAAATCCAAATGTAGTTTTTTTAACACAAACGTACAGAAACTGGTGAAGCATTAATATATCCATTCGGGTTGTATCTTGTTGGACTCAGTCGTATTGAATTATCTTCATACGGAAGAATGTTAGGGCATCTATACAACATAATGATTCAAACTTGAAAGATTAAAAAAGAATTCTATCTGTACCTAGAAAATCCCAAGTTTTAACATGATAGAAAATGTAACTATACCTATTTCTTTTAGAATTTTCCCTTTTCAAAGCAGTGGAGAAATTTGGATTGCTCTTGGCTCTACGAATCCCTTGATACTCTTGCAATATATTTGCATCAATCGGTTTCCCATATAATTTCCCTTCCTGAAAAGATGCATGGATAATTTATTCACTTGAGTAACTTGTAAAAACAAGTGGTATGGATATAAAAGTAACAAATTTATAATTTTGTTACCTTATTTTTATCGAGAGTATCTGATGAACCTCCATGTTTCTGAGACTTTTGCTGCTTTGGTGACTGATCCTTTTTGTTAAGAGCAAGACCAGTTCTACATTTGCTTGTACTTGAAATATTAGACGAACTAGAAGCTAAAGTACTGCCACTTGTACCAGCTGCCATCAGGGACACGGAAGATTCTATCGAAGTTGAACTCACATTATTTTGTTTCTGGTTACTTAAACTGCTAGAACTTTTCCCTTGCTCTTTTTTCTTTCCGATGCTATGGCTGTTGTTGACCTTCACGGATGATGATGTTTCTTCAATAACATTGACATTAGGAGTTCCTTGATTACTAATCCCACTGCTGCGGGCACTTGAGCTACTGCCTTTCGAAAATAATGATGTTGTTGTTACTGCGGAAGGTGAAACTTGTGGTTGAGCCACAGCATTTCCTATCACAATTTTCTCATGACCAATGGATGATGTTGTTACTTCAGTGGATGGATTAATGTGCACTCCTTTCGCTCCTGTTAGCGGAGAAGGAGACGCTGATGATGATGAGGATGTTGATGATTTATTTTGTTGATTGTCTAATTTTGTTTTCCATAAGGTGGAAGGATAAGGTGGAGGAGGCTTGTACATGTACATGTGTGGATCATCTGATGGTTGTTGCTGTTGCTGTCCGGGTGTTGTTTGATTTACAGTTGCCACTAGAGTTGGATTAGGTTGCACAACTTCCAACCGACTTCTATCATACAAGTTACATAAAAAATATACTTATTTACCTATTACTGGTTCAGTAACGCACCATTTCAGATGGACATGGTAGTAGAAATTCTAATGTTTACACAAGGAATATGTATACAATACATATACATACATAAAAACTTACGTTTGAGATTTCTGCAAAGAATCACGTAATTCTATCGAATGCATTTGTGACACAATTTCATTTTGATAAATAGGTTCATCCTAAAATTGAGAAAAAAAAATTAATACATTGAACAAAATCATGAAATATCCAAATAGCGAGTAAAACGTTTTTTGTTTTCTTATTCGTAAGTCTTACTTCATTTTGATTGCCACCACTTGATTGCCCATCAAAGTAAATTTGAGTTGAATTATTAGGAACTGGGACACTTGGTACAACATTTACAGTGACACCATGATGACTGTGGCCATATTTTAATTGAACAGCCGTGTCGTAGTCGGGTGCGGGACGGTAGCTTGGTAACAGTGATTGCAGATCATCCGATGATGGAGTCAAATTTACACTCACACTCGTCAAATTATGATTATGTGGAGTCAGGCTATTTGATAAATCCGGCATCAGAGACAATGAAGGAGTAAATGGTCTACCCATGGGTAACTCTTGTAGAGATTGATGAAAATATTGTTGGTTGGTATTATTATTTGAACTATTTCCAGTTCCTTGAATCATTTGTTGCTGTTGAGCGGACGTTGATGGGGGTGAAGACGAATGTAAATTGAAACCCGACGAGCTCAGATTACTACTGCTACTCGGAGTAGTTGTAAAATTGGTTGATGTATTGTTATTTAACGAGTATTGGCTACCCCCTGTACTTCTAGCCAAGCTACAACTTGGTGCAATCAAATCTGGCGTTGCTCTCATATTTCCAATGCCTAAATTCCCAATCCCAACAACTCCTAAATGAGAACCACCATCCTACAAAGTCAAACACATTAAACATGAAATAAAGAGTGATAAAAAATAGGTACACTTCAACTCGAGAGAGTGTATACTTAGATATTTAAAAAAACAATACAAATTAAATCATGCTTGCTTAAATGATGGGAAGTACTTACACTTTGATCACTATGATTTCCACTAAAATTATGATTTCGATGACTTTCATTGAAGTTATCCGTGGGTAGATTTTCTTTATAAAAAGTACTTTGAAGAATACACATTTTCCGAACATATTTGGCCACTTCTGGATCCGTAAAATGAAACTGCATTGTTCGCTGGGATTGTGCTTTTTCCACAACAAACAATCTTTTGTGACCTATCAAGGACTTTATATCACTCCATCTGAAATTGAACAACGATGAGATAATAAGGATTAATATTAAGAAGGATTGATAAAAAAAAATCAACTATATTTTTAGTTTTTTTTAAATTTATTATAAGAATATAAGAATAATTACAAACCGAAAGACAGCAACGTGTGTCCAATCCCTTCGCCGAATCACAAGTCCATTAAGTGAGACACAGATAAGAATATCATTTCCAGCATCGTCTTTCGCAGGATATGCCTCTTGTCCATAGCCGTCGAGTTGTTGAGATACCATGATATAATAAATCTCAGCTAGTGGCGAAGGAAATCCCACAAGACTTGCATACTGTCGAGCTATCGCTTCATGAAGAGCGTCCAAATTAATATCTGCATATTTCTCTTCACTTGTGAGCTCCTACAACACACATTACAATAATTTTTTAATCATTTTTGGTCACAAACTATTAAATTCAAATTCGAAAAACTTGATTGAAAGTATGAATTAACCTTGGGTAAAATAGCAAAATCTCTTAAATACTCTATAGTATGACGTTCAGCATCAAAGTCACAAAATTCAGCTTGCAAACTGTACGCTGCCAAAGAGATTGCTTGATCAATATTACAATTTAATTTCCCATCGATAACATCCCTTTTGAGCTGCAAGAAGTAATGGTACCTATAATTTCAAACAATACAAGAAAAGAATACGAGAGTAAAACATAAGGTGATTACATACCTCCAACAAAAATTTGCTTTAATACATATATATACTTTTTAATACTTCCTTCCCGACTCTACTCTTATTGCTGAGCATATAAAATAGAGATTCTTGTTACAAATATTAAATATGATATCGGATATACATACGGAAAGTCACTACATTAGTAAGACTCATTAATAATGAGTCATTCTCATTATACATTTAAAAACGAAATTCAATACCTCGCCATTTCATCTTTGAGTAAATTTACATCATTCACATAAAACATGACACCAAGACTAAGTTGTGAATCTTGAGCATGTTTTTCCAATTGTTTTTTAAGTGGTCTCTCGATTTCAACCCATCGTTCTCTTGGGGGGACTCCTCGACCTGGATCATTTAAAACATGTTACAAATAATACATTACGCTGAAGCTCATCAGAGCTCATAGTGTCAAAACATTTATAGTAGAAATACAATTTCATATGATTATCATGAAACACATATATTATATAAGTAATATATATATATAGCATCTAAATGAACCGTACTTATGTATCGGAGTCCAAAAAATTCGGGTTGGTGAAGGCCAAGCCTCTGCGAAATGTTCTAAGTAAAGGAAAGGGAACGATTATTCATTATTACATATGTACACCAAAGCGAGCATGAGTGAATGATAGACGTACATACATTTGGGGAATATAAATATGTTATCGTCATCAGACTTACTTGTAAACAATCTTTTCCTGTACTTTCGGCATCCAAAGTACATTCCATGATTGCATTATCCAGCATTTCGACAGATATGACGAATGTTGATTTCGAGACGACATTGTACTGTTTACTCGTCCGTTTTAACAACTTTAGTGGCATTGAATTAACAAGAGACAATCTTAGTTTATAAAACGATACAACTTTGATCTTGGTCTACACAAAAACCAGCATGTTAAGTATAAATGTATATATACTCGATATATCTTTGTATGTTTCAATTTTATTTTGATGTCAAATATATGATAATGATGATTAGAAGTGAAGCAGATTATAACGTCACAGATCGAATGACTTTTAGCTGAGGGCAGTTCATCATATTCTAGAAATGTAAATGAATTACAATCAAGAATATAATAATTATTTATTTAGGACTGTCCGGAAGTCCGTCTTCCTTTGTACTTTCACAAAGTCCTACTTAATTTATAATATATTTAAAAGCATACCCTATGCAAGTGATTTTATATATAATTACTTGAAAAGTACAACAAAAACAAATAAACTTTGTCAATTAACTATATATTATCACTGTTTTGAAATCTGTAGTTATGGCTGAGAATTAAAAAAGTGTAACGTCTTGTCAATTGAATTGACTCAATTCATTTTTATTACTGTGGATTGATTCCAAGAAACGGAATATAAAAATCCATGTACACGAGTGTCCAAATCAGAGAGCGGAGCATATAACAAAAAAAAACTAGTCAGGTATTATATCCATACTATGAATTTCATAGTTTAATTGCAGTAAATAGTTGAGAAGGGACCCCGTTTTCTGATTTTGAACTAACATTTAGATTCCCCATATGCAGTTAACCCAAAATTTAACTTTTTTTTTTTTATTAATCCGAAAAACCCGAAATTCAGGGTTATGTATTTGGAATTGTGAAATCTAATTTCAGATTCGGATTCCCCGTGTTTTTTTACCCCAGAATCCCTCGAACTCGGAGATTGCCCAAACTCCCGGGTAAAACACCGAATTCGGGGTTTAGAATGCGGATTTCCCAGAGTTTGACTTCGGATTCGGATTCCTCGTGAGTTTTTACCGGGGCATCGTTGAAGAACAGAAAATACTGGGAAAACAAGTCAAAAACCCCGAAAACACGCGGGTAAAACCGAAACGGGTTTTCCGGTTATGCCCATCTCCGAATTCATCCAGAAGCTTAGTAATACATAATACTAATAAAAAAGACCCGAAGTCAAAATCTCAAACGGTTCGAGGTGTCAGACATGTGCCATTTCTTTAGGGAGCTCCGCGTCGCTCCCTAAAAATTGACAATTAAATACCATAAGAGACCATTGAGAGTGAGATTCATAGTATATTCTTTTAAATTTTCGAATGCCCACGATTCGATCGGAAGTTTCAGAAATCAAAGATTAAAATCAAAATTCTATTATAATTATTTTTGTTTCTTTTAAATGTATCTATATTTAAACTTTAAAGGGATATAAAAGGAAATTGTGAGAATCAGGAAAATGTTTGTGGCCAGAAGCATAAATACGGATCATAAAGACTTGATTCATGATGTCGCCTATGACTTTTATGGAACACGAATGGCAACATGTTCCAGTGATCAAACAGTCCGAATTTGGGAAATTGAAACCTCTACTGGAAATTGGCAATGTACATCATCATGGAAAGCTCATAGTGGATCTGTTTGGAAAGTAACATGGGCCAATCCGGAATTCGGTCAGGTTATCTCCACATGTTCATTTGACCGGACTGCTGCCGTTTGGGAGGAAGTTGGTAAAGTCCAATCAATATTATTATCACTTTGATGAGTTATTTAATAACTGTTATTATTGTAAATGAGTTTTATGAACCTGATTGATGACTTGTTTACTTTTACTTGTTCAATCAATTGTAAAACTTTTACTTCTTTTTTTTGCTGCTGAACAAAGTTGGCGAGGGTGGTGGTGGTGATCGCGGTTCGGCAACACATTGGGTTAAAAGGACAACTTTAGTAGATTCAAGAACAAGTGTGACGGATGTCAAATTTGCACCAAAATATCTTGGTCTCATACTGGCCACATGCTCAGCTGATGGATTTGTACGTATTTACGAAGCACCTGATGTGATGAACCTTACACAATGGTCACTACAACATGAGATATCTGTCAAACTTTCTTGTTCCTGCATAGCATGGAATCCTACTTATCCAAGACATTATGCTCCCATGATTGCTGTTGGAAGTGATGATACAACTGTTGATGTCCCTAAAGCTATGATATATGAGTTTAATGAAAATCTTCGCCGATGGACAAAAATTGAAAGTCTCCAAGATGTCACGGATCCTGTGAATGATTTAGCTTTTGCACCTAATCTAGGGCGATCCCATCACATGTTGGGTATAGCCTCAAAGGATTGCAGAATTATCGCTCTTGAACCATTAAAGTATGTTTGTTAATTATTTCCTGACGTATTTCTTTTTAAAATTATTTACCTAACATTACGTATATGTAGGTATAAATACTCTACAAATTATTATTGTATCTTACATATTATATAGGGATCAGGATGAAAATATGGCTGGAATCACTAAATTTGGAACACGGACAGTAGCCCACTGTACGGAGCATAATTCAACAGTTTGGCGTGTAGCATGGAATGTTACAGGAACAATATTGGCATCTTCTGGAGATGATGGCTGTGTTAGATTGTGGAAAGGTATTTATGTTTGCTGTTATCCATGAAATTGTATCGATCATTGTATGTACTAAACTTGTAATGTTTCAACATAATTCTGCATTTTAAAGGGAACTATATGGGTAATTGGAAATGTATATCGACTATGAGGGGAGATGGAACTCATGCTGTACTTGATCCTGCATCTGGATCAGCAAGCTCATTGGGAACAAATCCAACACCCTCCGGAGGAACTGGTACTGGATCAAGATATCAAAAACTTGCTGCTGCTACAACACATTCTAAGGATGTAGTGTGGCATTAGAGAGACTTGTATGTTTTTTAATTATTTTTATTATTTTAAGCGAAAAAAACAAACAATTTGTATTTGTACCTATACATTATGAAACTATTACAAATTGAAGATAATTATTTGTATATACATATATATATATAAATATATGTATATATAATGTATAGATAAGAATCTGTATAGGAAATGCTTCATTATTTTCCGTCTGTATTCTTTGTGTGTATGTGTAAGTACATGTATAAAAACTATTTACTTAATAATTTTATTTCTTCATTTTTCAAACTGCTATTATTTCTTAAAATTATCTTTATTGCATGAATTCTTAAGGCATTTTCTTTGGTACACGAAAGATATTTTCTTTTTACAAAAATAACAACAGGAAAAATAGTTTTAATACAAAAAAGATGCACAAGTATTTATCAATACAACCATTAAAATAAAATATTTGTATAACATACATACTGATGTCTAAAGTATAAAGGTATGGTTTTTTACAAGTATCGTTACAGTTATATGAGTAAATTGCATTAATAATTTGACACTATTTATAAAAGCTCATAAATTGTTGTCCATTGGATTTTCAAAACGATGATTGTCATGTCGGTCATACAGCACTGTATGAAAGCGAGTTGTATGAATCACATTTTACTCTCACGCAAGAGCTTTCATCTCTTGAACTCTCAAAGTCTGAGCCATATTTTTCTATAGGAAATAGATAATTAATATATGTACACAAACGTGTATAGTATTACATTTTTTTTATACTTTAAAGAAAAGAGAAATCAAAATCTTACAGATGCATTTATTTGATTGATGTGATATGTAATTCCTCCAGCTGCATCGACATTGGCCATATGCTGAATTTCCGGGTCTCCTGCCACTAAAATTGGTTGAGCCGGATCAACCTAAACATACACAAAAACTCTATACTATTAGTATAATGTACAAATAACGTACATATTTTAATTCATGAGCAGACGATAGTTAATTTATACCGGAGTTGAATTTTTGATTTGGGATATCAAATCACTCAGACGTTCTTCAAATCCTGGAGCAAAACAGGACGGATCCACAGCAACAAAACATTGTCCCAAACAAGCTGGAGCACTGGAAGTCATCCATTTTCTAATATTTGGACCATATGTTGACCCTTATTCAAATGAAAACGGATATTTCTTTTCAACTTTTTGAGAATGTTACTGATGTAAATACATGACTGTATTAGTACTTTAATAATTCTGGATGAACAAGTACCTGCCAATATTCCACAAAATAGCTCTACCATTAAACCTAGGCCATATCCTTTATAGCCACTATTTATTTCAGGTCCACCAAGGGGCATAAGGCAAGTTGCTTCCATAGCGGCTGTAGAATCTGTCGTCACTTTACCAGTTTTGTCTTGTGCCCATCCAAATGGAATTGGTTCTCCTTTCCTCTTTTGTAATTCTATCTAAAATTTAATCACACGTAGCAGGCCAATTATTGTTTAGTAGATGTTTTTCTACTCCAGGATATAGGAATTATTTACATATATTTGTACACTAACTTTCCCAACGGCGACGGCAGTTGTTGCCATGTCCAGGACAAATTCATCTTTTCCTACTCCGCCCGCTGCAACACTGATTGGATTTGTTCCTAAGGCTGGAGTCCGTGATCTATTTTTCGAAATTTAAATATCGATTCAAGTTCACTCTCAAGTTTAATATAGATGCCCACACGATTTTCTACCCATTTCTACTTTTTGTGAATAATGTTACCTCGTGGGGACCATAAACGGACTGGTATTAGTGAATGACATTCCCTGAATACACAACAAATGCGATTTGCATGTAGTAATTACTAGTACTTCATGAATGACATTTACAAAATACAGATACACATATATATATACGCACGATCAACTTCTGCTCCATAGCTTGTAAACTGTAGTAACCAGCAATTCCATAATGATTTGAGTCTGTCGAAAAAGTTAAAATAATTCACAACTGGTTGATTTATATAGTATATTTTATAGTTACTATGTAAGATCGAACACATGGTCCACGTGACATGAACATTATTAGTAAGAAAATGGATGTAAACTTACCGCTTGCTACGACCCAGCCCACACCAGCATCTTTAGCTTTTTTAATTGCAAGTTCCATACAAAAATTCCCCACGACTGGGCCCAGACCATTATTTCCATTGACAAAACCGGTGGCAACGGTTTCTTTTACAATAGTAGGCACTGCCTCACTATTACATACTTTTGACGACACATCTTTAACGTACAGATCTATAAAATCCATAAACAAAATAGACATGTAACCTGTAATATAATACGCGCATTTATATTTGCTTGGACTCTATTTAGCTTATACTATAAGCCTTATATAGATTATAAATTATACATAGTTAATTTGTTTAAGTACCAAGACGATTAAGACCATGACTATAATGTCCACGATAATCTGCTGCTATTAGTACATTTGCCAGTGCATTAGCATGCCGTTCAGGTGTTCCAATTTTTATCATGCACTGGGATATGAACCTTTGGGCTTCAGCTTTGGGAATTAAAGTCCCGGTACTAAACGACGATGATGATGAAAAAAAATTTTCTATCGGTTTTTGTTTACAAATACTATGCACGATGAGTTTTGACAAGTTCCTGCTATTGTACATGGTCTTCAATTATTTTATTTTAGCAATCACAATTACTGACTTCTATTTACAAATGAATGTAAGTAAGATCTTTTAAATGTGTACATGAGAATAAATACCTGTTACTTACATAATATAATAATATAATTCTACATTATTAATATATGTTCTTCCTTCCACCTTTGAATTTAAATTCCATCGTATACTGTGAGATGCGAATTTGACATCATTGGGAGCATCAATTTGTGTATTTGTACTCTTCAATTCAATTTACAAACTTGTTCGGCGAGGAGTTCTGTCCTAAACACGCTGTGTGTGTTTCAACAAAATAATATAATAAAAGTGTATACGTGTGTGTGTAAGTAGTGTACAAGATTAAATAATAAATGTAGTATTTGTATCAAAAAGTATTATTCTTTTTCTTGAACACAAAAATAGTACAATTTCACTTGCGTTTGGTTTACAAAATTTAAAATTACCGTCAATATAAAATGGGAACTCAAGGCAAAGTGGCTGATATTCAACAAAAACTTGAAAAAATGACTAATGGAGCGGTATGTGTTTTATATGGTTTACAAATGTTTGTAGCATTAAATCATTATTATCAGAATGTACTTATTGTGTTCATTCATAAATTTAATTATGAATTTTGACCAAGACTGGTGTTTTATAAAACATCTATTTTGTTTTGGTATCATTATGTGCATGTGTACAATGTACATGGTACATCTTTTATACTGTTGATTACAGCTATGCTCTCTTGTATGTATATATATTATGTATTATATTTGCTATACACATTTGTAATGACATCAATAATATCCCGCCCGTTTCTTTTATATAAAAAGACTAAGTTTAGTTAATTTTATTACAAATTATTTGGAGCAAATGATAATGTATTAATCGTTGCAATTTTCCAATATGATGAAACAACTCAAATAATGACGAATTCTTTAAATATTATGTTCCCTGTCACCTCGAAACACTATAATATAGGACCAAACTCAAGCACTCGAGTTTTTAAAGACGTTAAGGGATCTACCCATGAACTTGGACATTTTAAGTAGCACAAGAATTGGGATGACAGTAAATAAGTTGAGGAAAGCTAGTGAAGATAAAGAAGTTATTGGTTTATCTAAAACATTAATAAGAAAATGGAAAAAATATCTACCAGGTCAGTTCAATTATATATAATGAACAATATAATACAAGCGAATGCATTAATATTATTGTTTTAATAATGTCATTTTTGTTGCTTGAACCATTGTACAATAGATACGGAAGGAAAGGACTCTCCAACTAACAACTCCACCACATCAAAATCTAGTGAATCCAAAAAGAATGCTGCTGACTCAGATGGGGAAGGTCCAGCAAGTAAAAAACTTAAAATTGAGAAAGAGAGCTCAAAATCAACACCTACTTCAGGCTTTAAGGGCAATGCTTCATTCCCACCATGTAACACATCAGATGCTGTCCGACTCAAATGCAGAGAAATGCTCTTTAATGCTATTAAGGGAGATGGAAGTACGTACGAATATTCTTTCACATCATAACTTGACGTTTATATGTATACATATCGTGTAGTGCAATGCAGAACATATTTTCAAAAGTAACGCGTGGCTTAAAAATTTGACATTGTTTTTTTTTTTTGATTATTTTACACTTTAGTCTACCCTGATGGGAGTAATGATCCAGAGATGTTGGCAGAAAGGCTAGAGGAAGAAATATTCAAAGAGTGTAGGAACACTGACATGAAGTACAAAAATCGTGTTCGTAGTCGAGTGTCTAATCTAAAAGATACAAAAAATCCCAATTTGCGTATTAATTATCTTCAGGGTTCTGTGAGTTCCCTTCGTTTAGCTATCATGACTGCCGGTGAGTCTTGACAAGTCTTGACAAGTATTACTTGTCGTATTGTAAAATGAGTTTTTCATACAGCTTCATATGTTCGATACATCTTGAAATTTAACTGCACTTTTGTAACACTGTTTTATTTTTTTTGACCATGTGCCGATTTTTGTGACTGTCATCTACAGAGGTACACATATCATTTAAAATTTCCAATTTCCATTGATATTATTTATGTATATACCGTTATTGTAGAAAATGTAAGTAAAACTAAACATGTTTCATCCCATTAGGAAATGGCTAGTGATGAAATGAAAGGAGTACGAGAACGATTTTTAAAGGAAGGAATTAATGATTCTCAATTGGCCACCAATCAGGGCACAAAGACTGATCTCCTGAAATGCAATAAATGTGGGAAAAGGGATTGCACGTACAGCCAAGTAAATACAAAATTGAATCAATTAAATATTTATGATAGTGTTAAAACAAAAATTTGTAAAAAATTTCGACACACTATATATTTTTACTAATACTAATACAAATGATTTTTTTTATCTACAGCTTCAAACCAGAAGCTCCGATGAGCCCATGACTACATTTGTTTTGTGCAACGCTTGTGGCAATAGATGGAAGTTCTGTTAAAGGGCATGTTAATAATAATTATATATATATATGGCATATGGATAGACTTACATAAGTTAAAATAAGAATAGTAGCAGCGTAGAAAATGGTAATTTATTTAACGTAAAGGACTATGAAGAATTGTTTGTCGTTTTATGAATTCATGTCTAAAGTCTCTGGTTTGGATTTTATCTATCTCTCTAACTTTCACTCGTTGCGGTTTTTTGCTATTGTTGTTGTTGTGTGGATATACAGCAAATAAAATAAAAAAGGCATTAACAATGACCTCAAGCCGGTGTTTACAAACTGGGACACAATAACTGGGCTTTTTAAATATTTAGAAACTAAATGCTCTGAAAGGATGTTACATTATATCAGTACTGGATATATGTTGATATACATTATTAATTAAACATCCAGGTTTTTTAAAGAAAAAAAATCAACTATTGATTGACTTGGCAAATGTATAAGAAGCAAGATGGGCAAGTAATTAATTTGAAGAAAATTTAATTTCTTCTCTATTAATAATTATAATTGCCAATAGCTGAGTTTATTTTATCTGGTCTTGATTATACTTCATGAAAGGGAACATGTATCTGTATTTGGACAGGAGATTTCTTTTTTTTTGTATTTTTATGTAAAAGTACAGTGACCAACAGTAGTCGTCGTTGTCAAGAATTGACAAGATGTATGTGTAGCCAGTAGAAGAGATGAATCCGTTGTTGAATGTCTTCGTACCTATAAGAATAAAATAGTCTTGCTTCTTTTTTTGCCCTTTCCGTTCAAGAGTGTAGTATCATAACTAGGCATACACACATAGAACAGTTTTTTTCTCTAAAAATATTTTAATAATAATATACGCCTGTGATGTGATAGTTATACAAAAAACATAACATAGGTAACGTAAGTACTACATGTAACGTGATTTGACTTTTTTTCATTCTGGTAATACTACAATAAATAATGTATGTAGCTGATCCTGTCAAAGCAATGAAACCTAAAGCTAAAGTTCAAATTAACCCTTATATATATTTACTAGAGGATATTAAGACATTTAAGGATATAAAGCAAATCTCGTTTCATGATTTTATCTTAAATACAATCTTATGAAATTCTTTCAAAAATATAAGTATGTTTCAATTTTGAATTCAGTCATTCATCTTTAAATGAACATTGATGTAAAACTTGCTGAAGAGCTGCACATGTAAAAAAAATATTAGTATAACTTTAAACTTTCATCAACTAAATTGTGTTCTGGATTCTTTGTTGTTTAATTGGTAATAGCTGTAAGTCGATCCACTTTGGTTATTGTAGAAAAATGAATTTATTTAAATGTATGTATGAAAAAAATGTACATATGAACATTAATTGTATGTAAATGTAAATACATAAGATGAAAATGTCATTATATAGGGAAAATGTTTATGAGAACAATGTGTACACACACACACGGAAACCAGTATGTGTGAATGGATATATTAATATTAATGTAACATTACTAGTAATTAATGTAACACTTAGTAAGTACCTAAGTGTTGAAGTCGAGACAAAGAAAATCTTACCTTTTTTTAATTCAGTAAATAAGTAAGTAAATAATAATTATTAGATTATTATTATCAACTCAAACACTTAGCGTATAGGTGCATGTGTAAGTATGTAAGTATGTTGTAAGAGTATGTACCTATACAAAAGTGCAGGCATTTGATGTTAATCAGTCAGAAATCCAACACCACAGCAAATAATCATTCTGAAATGAAAATACATGTGTATGTGATGGCGTAATTAAAACCGTTTTTTAGTACCACCATAAAGAAAGCATACACTTTTAATTTTTTATTGTTGTATTCTACGGAATCCTTCCATATTATACTCATAAATAGATAATAATTGGGGTTTACATTGTATGCCGTTGTCATTTCGTATGGACTCGACTTCAGATCTCTATGTTTTCAGTGGGCAGCATGAGATGATTGTTGGATTTTTCATTTGTTTTTCTCCTACAACAAGTTTGGATTCCAATGACAGTCAGACATAGTGATGTAAGCAACACTGTAGAGTTGGCAAGTATAATGATAGAGTATAGAATGGATGCCCAAATCCCTGAAAAGAGTCGTGATATCAATAACTCCATTGAAATACGCATACTAAATACTCAGTAGGTCTCACAATGGAAATTAGTGTTACTTGTTAGAGGATTCATGTCGTTTTCTTGATGTTGCTTCAGAGACACCAGGGCTAAATACTCGAAATATGCAGACCCAAATATCGTAACGAGCTGTAAAAGTGAGGCCGATCTCACGCTGGAAAGGATATTTTGAAAACTTTAACTTGAACTAGTGTTTATTAAGTATTTTTTTTAGATGGGAACAAACAACATGAAAAATTTTCTTACCCAGCTATAGATACATTATTTTTCACGTAGAAGCCTATGACGATACCAAAGGCGTAAATGATGAGAAAGTACACAGAAATGATGACTTGATTCAAAACTACTTTCACTGGGAAGCGGCATCCGTAAATAATTACCTGAATGAAAAACATTTAATATTTGTATATAAAAGTACATAGTATATACTTACTACACCTGTTTCATCTGACGTATAAAATATTCCTTTACCCCAAACCAAAGGATTCCAAAGACGGAGAGAATTTGTAACCTCAGCAATTTGTGTACAGTTTTACTTCCCCAATTGGAATTCGACAGTGGAAATCGCCGTCTGTTAACATCATCAATTTCACCTCCAACACCAGTCGTATCCGATTCTCGTAAAAATGGCTCTAAAGTTTTGGTCATGTTCGTAACTTTTTGCTTTTGAATTGAAGGGGTTAAGAATTAAAATCCGCCTAGTAGTTGTTTTCTGCTATTTCAAAATGTATACGCCGTGGTCGTACATGCACTATACAGGCGTACAAGCTATTCTAGAATAATTGTAATATCACGTACACTTGTCAGTAATGCAACACTGCCTAATCATCAAATTAAAATAAATTTGAGAAAAGTTGAGACATTTCGCTTTTAGGAAGTAAAATTTAAAGATATGCCTCCACGAATACTCTTGAGCTAACTAAATAGAAACTAGCGAAATGATTTTAAAAACTTTTGTGGCCTATAGTACTCAGAAATACTGAAAGTCTCCCTCAGTCTCAAACGTGGAGAACCGGTTTCCCTATACATTTTTTATGCATTATGTGTATATGCAAATTGGTCAATTAATTCCAACATGAAGTATGCACCTAATATAGTTGTCCATGGAGGAGATATACGATTCATTTAACTAGTCGTATACATACCATGTCGTTCAGATCGCGAGCTTCTCCAGTAGAGATGTATCAGCCTATTTATATTACCTAGTTGTACTCTCCGCACATGGTTATAAGTCCCAAAATATACAAGTATCTGTACTCACAAGAGGAAACATTTTGTATGATCTGAAATGTACACTATACATATATATAAATACTAATAAATAGGTATATTCACTTTCGTTTTTTTGCTTGTTTCAATTGTCGCCGATATAAAGTACTCGGAACAACAGAGTGTGCAATTGCCCATGCCAATTGCCCACAAGTATGGAAGCATTTTGTTATCAATTATATAGGTATGTAAACATATACTGTACGATATATATTCTTGTAAATAAAAACAAACACATCGTACATCGCATGGACTTGAAAACAACAAGCAATTTCAAGGTTTCTCGAGTTCTGAGGTTTGTTGCTCCAATGCACTTGTACCATAATATTCACCGACCAAATTGAAAATTTAATTAAATATGTGTTTTTACTCCAATAAATAATATGCTGCTTTAAAGATTCAAACTCAGATTTTAAGTAGTGCATGCTAAACACAAGACCACAATCATGTTACGTATTTAAGTAGTTCACGTTTTCTATGCATTCTTCGCACAGGATGTTAATATTCATGCCACTGATAGTTTCTACAGTATGGGCGTCGTATATATAGGGTGTGCGTATAGACGGTATACTTTCCATTTGTCAAAACACAGGAGCTTTTTTAGCCATCAACGAATTTGCTATTGAAGAATTAAAAAAACTCTTTCAACGTCGATTATTTTTTTGTTACATTGCAAGAGAGACTGGAAAGACTAACCATAAATTAATCTTTTGACGTCCAATCAAGGAACACAGATGAAATCAGCACTCACAGTCCAAGGAAAGTTAAACCCATTAATTTCCTTTAAAATCCTTCCTATTTACATTACTTCCTTTGTTAGACTTTTTTTAGGAGAAAACAAGCATTTGTTTTAGCTGGAATTGAAAAAGAAATCGCCAATAAGTTTATGGTCCGTGAAAACGATATCATAATTTGAGAGGAGAAAAAATAAGGTCTTTTATTGAGAATATTCGACGAAGCACATTTGTCACATTTCTCTTTAGCATATTATGTATAAACTTTCCAAGATCAATATGCGTAATGCAAGAAATGTTTCAAGATTAAATTCATATTCTATATTCAAGCAAATGAAGACAAATCACTGTGTCCCAACGACACTTTATTGTAAGGAGGTGGAAGTGAGTCTTTCAATGGATGCTGATTTGAGACAACGACAGCAGACAGATCTTTGTCTTCGCTCCCTAGGATTCTCATTGCAAGTACTTTCCCCTCAAACTATGTAGTAAAAAAATATTAAAACGTCTCCATATTATGCGTATCTTTTACAATACATCTGTACTTATTGTACTTGTAATTCGTAATTTCAGTGAATGCGTTGAATGCGTACCTTTTCCCGACCAGAGCACATTGCTCGAGCTGTCATAATAGTCATGAAAAAAGATAAAAACATCTGACCAAGTGCAAAGAAAGTAATTAAAGACGACAAAAACAAAGCAGCGGCTGTAATTTTGATGGGGCGAAATTCGGCTGTATCTAATAAGAAAATGTATACCAAAACATAAACATATACAGATGAATGAATTCTTTTGCAAAATTTTATATAACTGATAACATACTTATATACTTACTTCGAATTTGAGATGGGTAGAATGAGCCACTGGTAGAATTTCGGACATACCCGTCATACTGATTATTGTAATTGTTGTAATTATTATAGTTATTGTAGTTGTGATAACCATCATATTCTCCATCGAAATTGTAGTAACGAAATAGTCGGTTTTTCAGTGTAGGTATTGAATCAGAAAAACCCATTGTAATCAAAATGATCATTGACAAAGTCGAAAATACATGAAGGGCCATTGCAAAATGTAATCTAAATAGGGAAATGAATCAAAAACAGTTTCCATTATATAAAAAACACGACTTGAAAACTGCAAACTGTGTTGAAAATTTGAAACTACTGAAAATAGCAAGTTTCGTATAAGTTACCGTGTATATGTTGTCTTCTTACAAGCCAAACACACGCATCCAGCTGCAAGAATCGTGATGATTGACGTCCAAATACCTCCACCAACGTATTCGAACCCAGTGTAGCGAGGAAGAATACACATGTTGACGATCTATAAACAGTAAACAGTGGTTTTTCAATTTCAATTTCTACATGCACATCTCGAATTAAATCCTCTCCATGCAATTTAAAAAAACTACTACTGAAATACCTGGCTAAATACGACAACGGTCCCCATAAAAATTTGGATTATGGAAATTCGCTTTGCAATGTCTTTCTTGAAAAATTTCTCATAAATTTCATGTTGTCCAGAAAAAACTTCAACGCGGAACTTTTTGGCATCATGAGCATGTAGAAGAACCACGTTGGGTTTCCCTTTTTTCCCTTTGTCTTCGGAATCGTGAACACTCGGATTTTTCCCCTCCTCCATGATTAAATTGTCGTCCACTAATTACTGTACTCCAAAGGACTCGGAATCGATTAACATGAGGCGGAGATGATGACTGATGGTGGAGAAGTAGAGGACTGTGACTGTCAAAACGGGTGTAGAGCTGAACGGCAGGAGTAAATCCGAGAGTATTTAGATATTGATATCATGAAAATATTTTTAATTTATGCATGTAAAGACGCAGAATTTTGCATGAATGATTTTTCTAGTACCCAATTGAAAAGTGAACAAAGAGTTTTTGCACGTACAGAAAATTATGCACTATTTTTGCGCTTAGTCATCTACTCGACGGCTTTAGCTTAAAAGAGGAAATTTCCATTTTCTTTCTGTATAAACGAATCCTTTGAATTCATGTTTCCTGTGTAGATCAACGTAGAAGTAGAAGTATAGAATCAATAGCTTCACTCCACTGAAATTGAGCACGTATACAGAATTTAGCATGATAATGACAATGGTGAAACGTGCTATGCTACTGCGAAATTTATTCTGTCAGCACAACCAAAATTCATACAATAGATGGAAAATGAAAATTATATGGATATTAATGTAATGACTAACAACGGTCTGTAGTACACAGTAAGAAAAAATATATTTGGTTAACAGTACAAAACGTAATGTTTAACTCAAATTCACGTTAATTTAACGCCAATTTGTATTAATGACAAAAAAACATTCTCCTATACAGTATCACGTTAAAACTTAACATGATATCACATCAAATTTTACTTGAATTCAAGTTAGCCGTATGGTTATCCTTGCTTTTTAACTTGAATTCATGTAAAAGTTGAACGTGATCGCCACATCGGAGGATAAATATGTGATTTTTCTGTGTACATACTCTGTACATTATAGATATTTGTGCGTGCGAGTCTTGCAATGTACTCATTTAATCTGTTAATATATACCTATCATGAAAATAAGCAGACCAATCGTCCAACCTGACGTCTGAGCAAAATCCTGTATTTAACTAATACGTTATGCATTCTCGGAAAAGGCGATCTATGTTGCTTTGAACTTCAAAATAAAAGGAAAAGCATCACATTTTCCACACAGAATCATGGACACGAAATACTACAAAGTTAAGCACTGTGAAAATTCTATTACTTATAAATGCGCTCTCATTGAATTCCGAAAAATCATGCAAGCTTGAAATTTTTTATTGAAATAGCGAGAATAGACTTTATTGAATGAGCTTAGTATTTGTTGAAGGCGTACAAACAAAGGTTGAAAAGTAACAAACTGATTTAATTAAAAAATGGTCAGTATAATACATAAAATATTTTAAATGAAATTAGTCAACTACATTATATATTCATTTCAATCTGTAATTTTTTGTGAGAATCATTTCCTACAGCTAATAATATAACCAAGTAATTATTCACTTGACGAAAAAAAATATATATTTAAAAAAAGGAGTGGATAATATTTCTTGGATATTCTTACTGTCCACCAGTATGGACATGGGAGGTCAAAAATCTGTCGATATTCACATCACATAGGATTTTCGGCATGAGTACCTAAATCAAAATCAAAAAGTCATTCACAAATTTTAGTACTGATGAATTTGTAATGGGACGTTACAACTACAAATACTGCACTAAATGTTTCATGTAACTTAGTTTAGGATGTTGTTTAACTTACGTCATCTCGGGAACGAGAAGTACTACTGGATAGCTTTTGCGATCCCATTTTAAGGAGTCCTAAAACTCCCAATTGTTCTGACAATGTTAGGGATTTTTCTCGTCCAGAAGCTGCAAACCGCAAACTTACATTTCTTGTGCTGGAACCTGGAGTAGTTGGATCAGTAGTTGTTGTTTTCCTTGCCAAAGGGGCCGGAGTATTGCTATTGCTATTTGTACTTTTAGATGAATCCTGTTGTTTTCTTGTTCTACATGATGAATTTACAGAGAAAACAAGTGGGGAATTGCCTTTCGTACAGGTTCTTTCAATGGTAGGTTTTGTAGATTTTTCCTCAATCATTTTTGCTCGTGATTTAGTTGTCATTGCTATTGTACTTTTATTTTTCCCTCGTGCTGGTGTTTTGGAATTTCGGGGAGAAATTTTAGTAGTGGGAGTACCAGCTGCTCCAGCTGTTGTTGTCCGAGGGATTGTTGCTGGTGAAGAAGTAGTTTTGGATGGTAAAATTGTTATCGGCTGACTAGCGACAGATTTTGATGAGGCTGAATCTAAATTATTCTTACCATTCTTCGAGACAATGGGTGTTTTCATGATTGCTTTTTCTTTCAAATTGAGAGGAGTAGGAATGCTCCCAAAACTTTCACTTGTACTAGCGACTGATACGGAGAAAGATGGTGAGGAAGAGGAAGAGGATGTGAGCGTGATGTTTGAAGTATTGGTAGCAACGACAGAGCTTGACTTAGGGGCTGATGTGGAAGAATTTGATCTCCTCAGTGCTACTTGCATTAATTTGCTCAGGGTATTAGATTTCCATGGTGAATTCTCTGGAGGAGGTGGAAGAAAATTATGATTTTGACTTGTAGAAATGCTTGTGGCATCTTGTGATTTCATAGGTTTACAAGGGGTATCGAAAATACTATGACTTCTAAAGACATTTAATCCTTCAATTGCGGGGAGTACACTTGAAATGTCTTTTCCAGGTGTTCGCGGTGGTCCCAATTTCAATGGTGTCGATGTAAGGAAATTATAGGGGTAGTACAATTGATCTGAATCATTCCGTCTCATAATATCTAAACTTTGACTACTTTCCCCTTCAAAAGTATTTACAACGAATCGTGGTGTCGTTGGGAGAGAAGTTGTGAAATCTGAACTCGAACTACCGCTGGCACTCAACGGGAAAGATTTAGATGGTGTTGCAATAGATTTTCTTGTGATGGCGGATTGTTTTTCTCCAATAATCTTGGGAGAATTTGATTGAATGGACAACATGTATTCTCCCGTTGAGTTTTGCGGAGGGAAAACTGTTCGAGGATAATCTGCGGGTACCGGCTTCGGTAGGATCCTTCTCAATGGAGATTGATTCAAAGAATTTCGTTTGCCTTTTGGGCTCTTCTGCGGGGATTTCTTAGGGGAATCAACTTTCGGCAATGTAGAATCTAAAACACTACTCGTTGTGATTTTTACTGCTGTGTTGTAAAGTCTGCTTATATTGTTATGAGACGTCACTATTATATTTGGCACTGTGGTAATGCTAATGGGAGCTGTTTTCATTTCATTTTGGATATTCTGATTTTGCCTCGATATAATTTCAGTATGGTCAACTACTTCGATTGTAGTTTCTTTTGAATTCTTAGCATTTCTTTTCTTAGGATTTTCTTCAGAATTTCGTTTTAACGTGCTCCTTTCTAAGATAGATTCTATAACTATTTCTTTGGGACTGACTACATTTTCATTGGATTTCCTAAATTTACTAACTGGGGCAGTATGAGCACTACCCAACGGTGTCGCATTGATTGAAGCAATTTTAGCAGCTGCAACGTCACATCCTTGCCTTGTTTTTCTTTTGGAGGCTGCTGTTGCTGCAGCTGGTGGTGAAATTGTTTTATTTCCAGCTCCACTTTTACATCTTCTCCCTGGTTGTTGCTTACGGTCAACTCCGACATCATTTGTTTCGGACGTATCTGGGGACTTGGCAGATTGATTTTTACTTTGACTTTGTACTTTCTCTTGATCTTTCCCAAGTACTTTCACCGACACTTCTTGAAACGATAGTTTTTTCGAGGAAATATTATCAATAATTGTAGAAGCGGATGTTGATGGAGGAGGGATCCCTTCAGAGATTGGTGTTAAAGTTGAAGCAATTTCAATTTTGTCTGTATTAGTATTAGTATTTGTATTGGTCTGTAAATCAGTCCACTTTAATCTCTTTTTAGATTTAAAATCACTCTGTAAACGTTCCAGCGACTCTTTTCGTTTGGACGCAGAAGATAAACAGGATTGGAGGATTTCATTTTCAGTCCTCTCACTTTTGGCTCCAGGAGGAGTTTTAAACATGAGATTCCGAATATGTTTGCGCTTCCTCGGAGTGCTGTAACTCTTTTTATCAACAAACAACGAACTTTGTCTCGTATTTTTAGCGGATGTGAGTAAACGGACTGATGGACTTTCATCAATTGTGACGGGTAATGTTGTCGCTGCTTCTGGAGTTTGATGGATTTGAGCTGCAGATGAAGTGGACGCAATTGAAACTTGTTTGTTCAGTGGAGGACAAGTCGCAGGATTTAATGTTGCCGTGGAACAAACAGACAAAGACATAGACGGGATAGGAATCGTAGTAGTATGTAGTACAGAATGGATCTCTTTTTGTTTTTTCTTTTCACTAGGTAAATCCTTCAAGTCGATGATGGTTCCAAGGGAATTCCTACTATTTAAAATTATAGGCACTTCCGGTTCATCATCCATTGATTCTACATCAATCAGAGGGCACGAGTCCTCTGTCTCATCGATATTATTAATTTTGTCTTGAGAAATGGAAATAATTTCAATTGATGTTGACGGTACAGTCACTCGCTTGGATAAAGGGGATTCTTTATAAAAGTTGCTATTTGAAACACAAAAAAAGTTGATTTCTGTATTGGAAGCTTTCTCCGGTGTTAATTTGACGGGTGAAACTAATCTTGCTTTTCGTTTATTTGGAGTTTGATTTTTCAATACATTGACTCGATTTCCAGGGATTTTCGGATAAATTTGTCTTCTGTGTAATTTTTTCCAGTTCAATGGATGGGATGACGAGGATGATGATGATGATGAGGGCAACTGTATAACAGAATAATGAGGACCTACTTTGGGAGAATCCATAGGCAAATTGCTTGCATTTGCAGTACTTGTATTTTCCATACTCGTACCAACAGCACGAAGCGTTTGTGGGTTGAGCCCTTGAGACTCTGAACCATCTTGAGCTTGGAGTATTCCCGATGCAGACCTGTTTAAATTATCCTCGGGTTCGGGTTTCCTTGTAGGTTTTGAAATGGGAGTATAAATACTGGAAACGAAATCAAATTTACTTGGAGTCTCTAAGAGATCCAATAGTGAGCCACAAGTCCGATGTTTTGATGCTGAATCTTCGGGCCGAATATTTAATGTACCCGGAATGGGTGTATTTTCAATTATACTTTGTGCATCTTGAAACATGGCTATTAAATTCGGTTCCACTCCCGGAGTCTCTACACTATTACTACCACCAACAGAATTTGAATTTGTATCTAATATCCCATTCGGTAACGTTTCTCCTGATATGCCGTACAGAATATCAAGGAGCATCTTATCAATTTCAGTCTCAGTATTTGATCCAGCTGGTTTCTCTACAGCAGCAGCTCCTAATATTAAATTTTATACAGCATTAGGAGTTGCTTAAATGTATTCTTTGACTGGACTAGAAATTAAACACATTATTTATTTTTTATTTATTTTGTATAGATGAACATACCAACGGGTTGGGAAGTGTTCCTATTCAGTTCCTTGTTTGCAATGCTAACAATTTTTTTTAGTACAGGTGGGTCCATTAGGGAGGCTACAAAATTGGGTAGAGATGACGAGGTGGATGAAGGAGCAGCAGCAGAAGCAGAAGCCGTTTCATCTTTGTCTGTAGTTTGAGTCGTGGCATCAAGACTTGTATTATGTTGAGAACAGGCATTTTCCCTTGTAGAGACACGATTTATGGGAAAGTCGGATGATGTGCCAATATTTTTACTTTCCGGTAGATTCTGTTTACATTTGGATTCTAATAGTTTGCCTATATGAACTATTTGAGTGGCTAATGTGTCATATGGACTCAGGTAGTATGGTGATAAAACTTTCCAACTAAACAGCTTCGTCACTAGATCGTTTACTATAAAACAAGTAAAGAATGAATATATTAAGTATGATGAATAAGTATAAAAATGGAAGGAAGGATTTAGATTTAGATTTGTTGTGGTTGTGATGATGTCGTACCCAGAATTTTGGCTTTTCCATAGTCTGAGAGCACTTCAACCAGGCCACCATTGACTGACGGCCCTCGAAGTTTCTGTCGGACACTTTCGATATTGTCCAGACTAACATTGCTTGTAAGGAATTCTTTGATAGATGTATTTTCAGAAGTATAACATCGTATCGTCTCAGAGCAACCTTCCCTTGCCAAATGACCTGAAAATAAAATGTTCAATTCCAAATTACATGTGTACGCGACTTTCAAAAAAACAAAATGAAACAATTGCTAGTTAAATACATAGTTATAGTATTTTCCTTTAAATAGTATTCCAAAGTACTCAGGCTTACGTAAAACGAGTAAATTTATTTCAGACAATAAGAAGGGTTCCATTTTGAATTCAGTTACTTAGGATTATTTGTCGTATTAGTCTTAATTTACGTTTACGTAAAATAAATCATGATTCACGGATTCCAGATTCACAGCAGCGTAATTTTTTGTATTGTGGGATTCAGACAATAAACAATCAAACATTTCGCTCGCTTTCTCATTCAGCCCCGCATTTCATCGAAATTGGAAATCCCCCATTTGAGTTCCATTTCCTACTTATAGTTTGTACACATCTTTCCTTCAAGATTTACTGCCTCGTCTTGGCCGTTTTTTGACCTGCGGTCAATGCGACTCAGAATTTGTTAAAGTACAAGAAAGAACAATGTTGAATGTACCAAGTCATTTTTTTTGACATGTAAACGATAATGACATTAGTTGTGATGCATCCTTGATAAGCTTAACAAGGAAAAACTCGCATGCAGCAGGGTATAATACACACGTATTTTATACCTCCATGTGAAAGCAGTCGAAACATGATGCAGGCTGCATGTAGGAAATTTCTTCCCGGTGTTGAACCATTTTAAGGTCAAATGACACTGTGATTCCAAGTTGATTCTGGTCAACTATTAGCATTACCAGGAAAAGGAAAGTTTTATACTGAAAGAAATGAATGTAGTTGCATGGAGGATTCACTTACTATTCTTTGAACAAATTATGTATTTATTTTATTTCATTTTTTTTTTGTTTGTGGATCATATAATATTATCCGTATGTCTGCGTATACTTAAGTCATTCTAATTTCATTTTTTTTTACATCTTAAAATTTTAAACTATATAGTTTTGTTCAACACAATTAGTAATCATCTTTTTTTATGTACGAGTTTCTCTCATTTTCTTTGTAATTATAGCTCCAGGGTCACGTTAAGGTGATCTCTCTGTTGCACAACGTTATTTTTTTATTTTCTCATAATATGTACTATATACTCATAGGTTTAATAATAATTCCTAATCAACAGTCAATATCAAATATGAAGAGGATTCACAACAGCGAGTCAATTTATGCACATAAGTCTAAGCTATATTATTCGTACACCACATTGTTGTTATATTTTTGGCCAGTTTTTGCAATTTCCTTTTCTTTTTTTATTACTACGTAATTTAATCATTAATTATTAAAGTTGTTCTCTCTACATTCAGAAGCATTATTATGCATAGTTTTGTTTTCTAAAATACAAAAATCATATTTTTCTGGCGTAATTAACACACATTGTCATTGTAATATATTTTACTAATAAGCTCACAATCATAGATCATCGTATTAATTTATAAATGAAACTCATTTTTTTTATACAAAATCCATCGCGAGAGTAAAACTTTAAAAAAATGCATAAAAATTACAAAACAAAACCTCACAATTTGTCATCAGTTTTTGTGTTACTAAATAGTAATATTTACTAGATTTACTACTAGTAAATTACTAGACTTAAAAGCTAATTAATATATTCAATTATTTCATACTAGGATTCGGTAGATTACAAACCAGTCAGCATAATAATTTATTATTAATAAATGGCAGCAAATGTAAATACATAAAATAACAAATTAAACATACACTGAACTGTCATTCTTTGCATTGACAACATAAATTAATTGCTTCCGCATTGATGTACGAAGTTAATCAGTAGCATTCCATTAAATAATTCGTGTGCGTGCAAACATCAATAGTCATTAATTAAATAATAATACTACAACATAATAGTCCTTTTTAAATATAATTCATAAGACATTTACACAGACTTTGTGCAGGAACATAAATTAAAATATTAATATACAGTGTAAATGTATAATATGCATGACAAATATCTATACAGTTAATTAAACAATCATTTGAATTAAAAAATGTAATACTAAAATCGTCTGAAATTCGCGTCACTACTTGTTCCTTAAATAAATAAATAATTAAATGGCAACATTTTCGATTTATCATTCGATTAGACAATAAACCACAGTTTAAATTTGTTGACGTCGAGTACTGAATACGATTTTGTATTGTACCCTCTCACTTCCTTAAATATACAAGCTAAAAAAAAGTAAATGTACAAAGGAGGTTCGATTTTTGCAGAACTAAAGATTGTCTTAAAGTAACAATGATTGAAATTGATTCAAAGTTAATACTTAAATGACTGAACAATTTGATGATTTAGTAGTGTTAGAAAAGAAAGGAGGAAATAACTTTCACTCACTTTCACACACAAGTCATATACATACATGGTAAGAAAATAGAAAGAAACGTCGTGTCGTGTGGGAATGAACGACGAGTTTAAATTAGCTCTGTAGATTTAATAGAGCACACAAAACAGAAACATTTTTTAAGTTATAAATCCTAACAGAGAGATATTTGAAACCTTGCATTTTGTAATTCAGTTTTAATTTGACATTTGATATACCCTCCTTTTTTTTCTTAAAATTAATTGTTGGTATATTTATCAAGTATAACGTTTACTATTTTTCTAGCAATTTAGTAGGTAATAAAATAAAGTAATATAAAACGTTGAGAACACAGTTAATCTGCTAATATAATTATGAGCGAATTCATTTAAATTAAAAGCGTTGAGGTACACCGAAGAAGGTACGTTTGCTTTTACCGTATAATTTTTTTTATGTGTTATTGTGCTACTTGCATTTATAATTATTCTATAACATTTGTTTTGTAAACAAGGACTAAATGACAAAGAAGAAAATTTCTCCTAAGTCATGATTTGGCAAAAATTGTGATGAGAATATTATTGTTGAACTTTCACTGCATGAAAGGTTTAAGGGTTTATCTTAAATTTACCTTAACTTACAGTACATTCATATTCGTCAAAAAAAGATAACATTATTATTTCTCTCTATATATATACCTCATGGTATTTTTTTTCAAACACATTAAAGTTTAGTAATTAAACTTTACTACATGTTAAAAAGTTTGAGAATAATAAAGCCATTATAGATTATTTAAGTAGTTTTTTTTTGAACTTTTCTAGTCATAATTTGTCATCAATGTAAGTATTAGTTCAAGATGACCACACATAATTATAAATATAATGTTTTTGTTTAGTAGCGTAAATTGGAATTGGCTTGAATAACAAAAGCCGATACGTCCCAGGTCTTTTTCCTTCATTCTCATTCTCACTTCAGAAAATATACATTTTCAGACGACATTGTTTCCAATCCAGTGTTTCCAATTTAGTAGAATTTATAAAGAACAATTTTCTGGCTTTTAGGTTTCTTCATCATCTTCACTTCATTTTCCTTTGTTTTTTGCAAAAAAATCTATTCTCAAATGAATAGGTCATGTGCCCAATGATTCACATTATAATTGAATTTATGTACAAAACAGTTAAAATGTTCAATTGGGAACAAACCAATGATCCAATCATGGAATGATAGACAAAATTCTCACTTTTGTGGGGTCAAAACGCTGAACAAAAAAAAACTCTACTTAAATATTAATCATCCCAACACTATTAATGATTCCCTGAGTTGCCGTAACGTTTTTGCCGTTATACTGTAGAGACACAATAAAGAAGAATTGCAGAGAATGTAGTAGTAGAACAACATGAAGTAGGAGGATAGTCGTGGAAGAAGAAATTGAATTCGATTACACCGTGTGTGTGTGTGTGTGTGTGCATGTATATATGTACAATAAAGGAGTGCATGGCGCCACGAACTTTTTCTCTCTTTCCTGGTGGTTTCAACTGTTGTTCAGTTTAGTATAGAGAAGCTTGAGGCAGAATGGCAGAATTTCACATGTAATTTGTAAAGTCAAGATGACGAAGAAAACAAGATTTCTCTTCTTTCTCCATTCCTCCTTCATGTATATACAACCATACATATTTGTGTATGTTCGTCTCTCTTTCTTTCTCTCACTCACTCACTGTGTTTCTCCTGGATCACTGATAGTGGAAAGTAAAATGTGCACTTATACATGTATTATATATAGTTCATCAGTACTTTGCCGAAGCTATATAAATGTTTCATGCGTTTTTCCAGTTAAATTTTTCTCCGAAAGTCGTAGCTTCCTGTTTTCGGCGGAAGACTTCGCCGACCATCCTCTTCTCGGTACAATTTAATACCGTCTACAGTATATATACTCGATTCTGAAAAAAAAAAAAACAAGAACATGAATATACATACAGATAGGTTCATATATAAGATAAGTATAGAACAGGGTCGATCACAATCATGCGATTATTTCGTTGCTTTTTTTCGTGATTGAAGATGGCTTAGGTTCTTAAGGGCCAGTGACAATGATCGATTCAAACGCTAAACAGTGACTACAGTCAAACATACACTTATCCTTAATTGTTTTGTTGTTGTTCTATAAATGTTATACATACGTACCACTAGGTAATTCATAGATTTTTGGAGGGAGATCAGAAAAGTATTTGTGGTGTAAAGCTTCATCGGCTTCCAGTCTTATATCCGGGTTCAACTGAAATAGAAACCGATAATTAATTAATTTTGCACTTACACTCAATTCACAAAATACTGCCTGCATAACCCAATTAATTATTGAAAATTTCCATCATTAACATGAACATGATGCTCGTTCATGATACATGAATAATTCACTGTTAGAGCACTTTATGAAGAGATCTAATTCCAATATGATTAATTTCAAAAGTAATTAGTAATCAAGTAAGTACCTGAAGAAAGGCGGCGGCAACAGTCTCAGCGTGAGCGACATCGTACAATCTAGGGAATGCGAGTCCTAATTTCTGGGGTTTATAAAGTCTCTTAACTTCTCTACCGTAATTTGTTAGTTGCGTAACTCCTACAATACAATAAAAAACAATCAGAATTGATAACAGAATCAATTATATACACGAAAGTATTGTACACATTTTAGTAATGAACGTATACCATTCCATGTTTTCTCGGTTGGAGTTCCAAGGATGCGAAATATTTTATCGAGTTGATCTGAAACGTCTCTAACACCAGGGAAGACGGGGGCACCAGTGAGCATTTCGACAAATATACACCCAACGCCCCACGTGTCCAAGGACGTTGAATAGTCGGTACTGCCCAAAAGGACATCGGGAGGTCTATACCAGAGTGTGACGACTTCATCTAGATAAAACAGATAATGATAACACGATGATCCCACACGCACTCACTCTCTCACATATCATTGTTCCAACTTTGCACAGACAAATATGTGGAATCCAAAAGTAATTTTTTACTCACGGGAGTAAGTGTGACTGGGGACACTCTTAGCCCTCGCTAACCCTGAAATACAAAAAAACAAATGACATACGTAAGTAAGGACCACAGAAAGGGAGAAGGGAGAGGCAAAAAACCCATTAACTAATTCTACGACGGGAGTTGGGAAGAGGCTGGACATGGACCCATTCATTTAAAGACTCTCCACGAGGCTCTTAGGAAAGTATGGGCAGGACAGTTGACAAGACGCAGGTAGTAAAGAATGAAAAAAAGAACACTTGAAAACACTTGACTCACCGAAATCTGCCAATTTCAACTCTCCCTGCAAAAAGGAAAAAACAGAAAAAAAAGGTTTTTTTTATTATTTATTTCAACTACATCGCACATAAGGGACTATTGCATTGGAATAAATCCTTTTTTCTCTATTATGATGATTTGTAAGATACATATTATAAGGAAAGTGTTAAACCAGTTACTCACTTGTGTACTTATAAGAAGGTTCTGAGGCTTCACATCACGATGAAGTATTCTTCGTCGATGGCAAAAGGCCAAACCACGAAGTAATTGGAAAAGGAACAGCTTCACATTACGAGGATTCAGACCGCCCGGATGTCGCTCCAAATATTGTGAAAGATCCGTGTGCTATTGAAAAAGGGAAAAAAAGAGGAAGAAAATCCAAATCAAAATTACGTTCCCTTCCCTCTGCTTTTCTCTCACGGGACTTGAACATTTTTATGAGTTTTAACATCAAAGGGAAAGAGTGATGGTAAATACGTTCTTTTTTTTCAATGTTGGCACCCTTCTGAACTACTTTTTAACTTTCTACATCTTCTTTCTCCTCTTTTCTATCGTAGAGTGTCATTGAAATATACAAGTGGAAACTACAAACTTACGTACACACACAAACACAAGAAGAAGAAAAAGACTCTCACAAGTACGTATACAAAGTTACACACTCTATCTCTACTATATACAATAACAAAACGAACGAGGAATGAGTATGAAAAAAACGACGAAATCAACGACAAACAAACTTACTAGATATTCAAAAACGAAGGTGAGGGTATGTCGAGTATGTACAATGTCGTGGAGTATCACGATGTTGGAGTGCTTCAAATCTTTTAGAAGAGACGCCTGTAAAACCAATCATACATAAACCATGTGAGTACATATTTATATTTATTTTATTTTTTCAATGTTATTTGACCTAATGGGCCGGGTCTTTGTACGCACTGTAATTTGCACACTAAAAACTACACTGATTGTAGAAATGAACTGCTTTACCTCACGGATGGCTGTGAATGGAGTTCCTTCCTCTTCTTGTAGCCGAATCTCCTTTAGTGCTACAACTTGATTCGTCAAACTGGAAAATGTACACAAAACAAAATACGACATTAATATTTCTTCACGACTCTCATCAGCATCAAAGTTTCATTATTTCTGTACTCACTCTTAAAAATATATGCACTTTGGTATTTACTTATTTACTACTGTATCATACAAACTTTATGTGCATGCCTAACCAACTACTGCAAGTTATTTTCATGGTTTTGCACAAGCGTAATTATTTTTTTAAGAATTATTTTGACAACCAAATTTAACATAAATATATTTATGTTTCTCTGAAGAGTCTCAAGTTTGTCATTTCAAAACGTAATTTGACTTCCACGTGAACCATTTCCTACAAACTCACTCACTCACTCACACTCACTCACACTCACTCACACTCACTCACTCACACTCACACTCTCTCTCTCTCTCTCTCTCTCTCTCTCTCTCTCTCTCTCTCGCTCTCTC
>JAIUND010000507.1:0-67108 GCA_034699125.1 Gisinianus flammeolus
CTTTACATATATTATATGTATTTCTATATTGAGCTGAATGGAAATTTTATGCAATAAAGTTTTTTATATTCAGAAATGTAATGTAATGATATAATATATCTTTACATATATTATATGTATTTCTATATTGAGCTGAATGGAAATTTTATGCAATAAAGTTTTTTATATTCAGAAATTTCATTTAAAATGCATTTACAATAAGCAATATTTGTCATGACGGTGTTATAATTCTTCAACTTCCATTATATTTTGGACGCCAAGATAATCTGTGTTTTTATTCTGGATTAGCTTTAATATAGATAAATTATTTATCATAAATACAATTTTTTCATATATTTGCATGTGAAAAAAAATTAACATAAAAGGATAGCTTATTTTTTAAAAATCCGGTTCCGTCGCCAAAAGTCTATAATAAAGAAAACAAAAAATTCTTGTATATTGTGTACTTGACTTGCGTATGAACTATATGCTCATCTGCAACATAATGTACACATTTCCTTCAGAATGTCGTTGAAACTTTCTTACTTTTCTTTATTCCCGTTCACGTTCAAGAGTTGTTTGAAAAAATCTGGGAGGTGATTAACAGTGTTATGAATTTTCTGATGAACCAAAAAACTGAAGCCATGAGGAGTAGAAAAAGGGCAATCTGGACATTTGTGCCACTCAGGTTCCTGCTTTGGATCGGGACTGCTTGGTATAGTTGGGGAAGCGACGTTTGTACTTTCTGGGACAGATTGTAAAGTCGAATTCTCTACAGAAGTTGTAGTCTTTTTCGTGACCTTTTTTCTTGCCGGAGTCGTAGGGTTTCTTCTTTTCTTCGAGTTCTTTTTTTCTTCATCCAGCTGCCGTTTCACCCTTTAAATTAAAAAAAAAATAATCCATATTTGTGCATTCGATAAAGTTTGTTTTACACTTTCACCATACTATCCTATTACCGATTTATTACTAATACCGTTTCAACTAGTTCAACTTACTCCTTCTTTATTTCCATTTCCTCCTCCTTTTCCTTAAGTTTCTGTTCTTTTGTTTTACCCTGCTTCCTACTGACAGGACTTTGGATTGGACCATCCTCAGAATTTTTAGCCTTCCTTTTTCTCTTGGGTTTGCTGTTGGATTGAGTGACATCAAATGGAATTGGTTGTTGTCTATAGATCAAAATAATAATAATAATAAAAAGCATGATGTCAGGGACAAGTGAAGTTTGTTTTCTATTCAGTAAAAAAATAATACTCACCCTGGGATAGTATATAAATTTCCTGATGCTGAATGGCCATAAGAATTCCCTGAATAACATGGAGGTAGTGGTGGTTGAGATGGAGTGGGAAATGGTAGAGGAGGTACTGCATCCTTATAGCTGTCTGGCATTTGTATCAACGACGGCTCATAACTATTAGGATGTTGCAACATGTCTGAGATCTTAGGAAGCTCATTCAACTGGTCCAGATTTAAGTTATTTGACAAGTCGATTGGTACTGAAGATCTTGGTCCCGGTATGACAGCTTGTACAGTTGTATTCTCTACAGAAGTTGTAGTCTTTTTCGTGACCCTTTTCCTGGCCGGAGTCGTAGGGTTTCTTCTTTTCTTTGAGTTCTTTTTTTCTTCATCCAGCTGCCGTTTCACCCTTTAAATTAAAAAAAAATCAAGGTGTTATTTAATTAGATTTGCTTTTATACTTTCATCATACTACACACACAGCCTAAATTATTAATACCGTTGTAGTCAAACTTACTCTTTCTTTATTTCAATTTCCTCTTCCTTTTCCTTTAGTTTCTGTGCTTTTGTTGTTTTACCCTTCTTACTGACAGTACTTTGGTTTGGACCATCGTCACTGTTTTTAACCTTTCTTTTTCTCTTGGGTTTGCTGTCGGATTGAACGACAGTTAATGAAATCGGTTGTTGCCTGTACCAATTATAATAAAAAGAACATGAAAAGCATGAAAGACAGAAAGGAAATTCATCATTTGTCAAAATTATGCTTTGGCAGTTTTGTTTTCTACTCAATAAAAAAAAATTCTTACCCTGGGATATTGTAAACATTCCCTACATTCCCTACCAATGAATGGCTATAAGAATTCCCTGAATAACATGGGGCTGCTGGTTGAGGTTGAGTGGGAAATGATAGATGAGGCAATGCATCCACATAAGGATTCTTCATTTGCATCATCGAAGGTTGATAACAATTTGGATGTTGTTGTTGTAACATATCTGGCATTTTAGATAGCTCATTCAACTGGTCCATATTTAAGTTATTTGACAAGTCGATTGGGAGTGAGACTGGTTGTTGTGATGGTCCCTGTATGAATGATTGTAAAGGCTGCTGCGGATGAAACATATGGACATTCGGTCCCCAGATCCCAGCCCATTCTTCTTGAGCTGTTGGATTATTATTATCGGAGTTTGAAGGATTGAAGGATTGAATTGAATTTAGAATTTCATCTGCTGCCTCAGTATTTAGATCCCTATAATACATTTAAATGTCATTTTCATTATTATGATTATTGTGCTCATCTTGACAAGGGGTAGCTTGTTTTTACATTTAATAAAAACTAATAATGATAGTTGCAAAATTTTGAATTGATAAAATATAAAATCACTTACATGTTATCGTTGCCAACAGTAGTATAACAATCAAGCTCTGGTAATGGTTCTTCAGGTTGATAATGCTGCATGTTATGAAATGTGGGTTCTACATTTGGCTGTTGGATCAAAATCGGTGGATGAATTGGATGATCTTGATGGGGTGAAATATAAGATGTAGTAGCCACAACTTCTTTCTTATTTACAGACAGTTTTCGGGGAGTGGTTGTATTCTTTGATTTCCTCATCTTTGCAGAATGTTCCTCTTTTGTTCTGCATACATAGAAATAATTGTACAATCAATTTTAAAAATTAGGTTAATTGGGTGTCGGTATATTGCAAGTGAGAGAATGTGACCAAATGGAACAGTTAAAAGAAATTAAACCATGCCAGCGATTAATTCACGCATGACTTTCTTAAGTTAGTGCTTAGATATGTATTCTCAAAACCTGATGACACTTTTCATGATATGCTTGCAAACTCTAAAAAAAAACTTAAAAAAACTGAGACATTTAAACTAAAGTCCTTAACTACACTGCATTTTGATAACACTTGCTATTTATTTGCGAATTCGGTGAAAACTCGTATGCACTTTAAACATGTGTACGTTTTTCCCGCACACGCAAGTAAATCTAACTCATACATATAACCCTTTGTGACCTATCATTTACATTGGGTTTGTCTCCTCATGCTCAAGGTTAAACTATTCCCCCGGCTTGTCATGGACAAATGCTCTTATCTCTAGTTGATTACTTGTACATGCTTTATCTTTATTTATGGACGAATCAAAAGATAACTCACGAGTCTTCTCGTATTTTGAATCCATCTATTATCAATGTTCCATCCAGGACTTGTTGATGTTCGGCTTTATGCATTCTTAAATGACGAGCCACGCTGAATGGAAAATTTGAATTAAATTCACAAAATGGACACTTTTTGATGGAAGATGTAATTTTAGTAGGAGCTATTTGTCTAGTTTTTTTTTTCTTTCGGTTTAGAGATTTATCATTCGTCTCATTCTTTGTTTCGTTCACAACAACAGATGAAGATCCCGAAGGTTCGCAAAATGATGGCTGGTTCGTTTGTGGAAACGATGGATAGGTAAAGTTACCCATCACGTTATAATTTGGAGTCTCTTGATGATGCTGATAATGATTCTCCTGGACAACTGTAGATTTACTAGGAGCAGCCTTTTTTTTGTGGGATTTCTTTTTTTGAGTCGTATCAAAATTATTATTTGTACCACTACTATCAAGTCCTTTACTTTTTTTGTTTCTTGGAGTTGATAACTTTTTTTGCTTGGGTTTTTTATGTTGAATATTATCTGTTGTAAATGTAGGCATTCCGATTGAATTCCCAGACAAATTTGTGACTGTTGATGATTTCTTTTTCTCACTTTTCCTCTTCCTGCTGGAGGTTGGTTCAATTGTAGGCTCAGTTGTTGAAAGTGCTTTTGGTAACCTAAACATTAATAAAAGTACATTTCAAAATATTAGTAATGTGCGAGTCTAAGTAATCTTATGATCGTTTAGTATAAGTAGGCATGTAAATACACAAATACTCAATATTTTTACTCTTATACTTTCAATAGATTTGTAAATTAAAATTCTTACAGTGGCTCATTCATATTTTGATTGATGGGTTCCACTCCAACTTCAAATCTTAATGATGTTTCATCACGAGTATTGTCTTCGTCACCACTATACAAGAAAGACGGATTAATGGGAGTACCGTCAGTTGTTTCCAATTTGATGGATGAGATTCCACTTGAGCTCATTTGTACTTGCCCAGCAGCAGAAGAGGAAGATGACAATATTGGAATATTGTAGTCGATTTTCATTTCAATATTTTGATTTTGATATGGATTGGGAATGGCCATTGCTGGAGAATATTTTGTACTCAAAGTCAAATCAGCTGTCAATCCTGCTATGGCATCTTCAAAAACACTTGACATTCCTGTTTGTTGTTCAAGAATCGTATTGTTTGTCGTCATTCTTTCCCGTTCTGAAGCTAACTTGTTTGCACATCTTTTCAAATGTCTGGTTAAACTGTAATTATGCTTTGTGGAGAATGTACAAAATTGACATTTGTGATTCCCTTCAGTTCCTGTTGCTGTTGCACTTGGTGTGACTTTACGTGGAGTTTTTTTCTTTGTAACTTGAAACGGAGGTGCTGTATTGATTGCAGATGTAGACGGCCTGTAAACATAATACAAAAAAAACAGATGAAATAAATTATTAAAATTTAGCAAACGTACATATGTATATAATTACGTTTGAGTATGTATATATGGGAACTTCCGCGAGAAAACCCAGGATTTAATTGTTGCATTACATAATGCCATTAATTAAAGTATAAATATTATGTATTATCTTGTGATTCTGTGTACATTGATATTTCAAATTCAGACTTCATTAACTTTTAGTAGTAGTATCAAATTCCAAGTATCATGATACTTAGGTATATTTCACTGGATATATCAAGTGAAATATACCTACGTTAATGAACATATTCATCCTAAATTCCTAGTTTTTTTCTCCTGTTTGAAATTTATTTTTAATAATTTCACTCCATATTTGGATTCTCCGTATTTTTTAACACTGTAGCAAAACAAGATTTATGCATGTACAAAAAAGTTACGGTCCCGCTGGGATAGAACCCGGATCCCTTGTTTTTGTTGTAGCTGCTATTTTCGTGCTGAATATTTTTCGCAAAATGATAAAATTTTGAAATCAATTAATTTAAAATACTTGGGCTCATTCAAAACAATTCAAATTTTCAGGATCGATAGCCCTTAGTTTTCTATACAATGAATATGCAAAAAAAGTTTTTGTACCAGATCCTGGGTTTTCTGGCGGAAGCTCCCATATATTATATTATATATATTCGTTGAAATTATTTTAAAATCTAAATCCCTCCATTTCATAACAATCTTTTTTTGAAGTTACAAAATGATTATCAAAAGGAATTTAAGGAATAATAATCATGATAATTTATTAAAATTGAATAAATAATAACAAATTACGTCTCAGCTTGACTTTTCCGTTTTCGAGGAGGATTTTTAGTATTATTAGCCATCAGATTAACTTCGTTATTACTGTTTTGGCTCGACTTTTTTTTCCCTGTCATTTCTCAGTCTTTTGGCTCTCCAATTACAGGAAATTCATTTCACGAAATAAATAAATAAATGGGGTTGTAAGTTATGTAACAAATTAAGTAAATAGGCTCGACAAAAACACGTTCATTTGCGAACGACAAATTATTTAACGCTGAATATTTTTATTTTGGAAAAATTATTTATTGTTTATTTTTTTCAAACAAATTTAACTTTTCAAAATGTACTTTGTTTTCTTCTATGGATTCCCCATCAAGAAATCGAAAAAAGCTTTAATGCTCTGTATTGTTGTCTTTTTTTCAACTATTTTAACGAATAAGTCATAAAACTAAATATTTACGCACACGTGCGTAAAACGTGTTTTAAACATAGTTAACATGAAATGAATAAGGGAAATATAGATATTTAACTAGATTATGATCTAGTTCGAATTGATATTTATTTACTTTTTGTACATGCTTTCTGCAAAATGCATTCATTAAAGCCTCGCAAGCTGCTTTAGACGAAATGCAAAAGTTGGAAAAAATGAAATATTTATTGTTAATAATTTATTAATAATAAATGATTGATTGTGGGGATGCTTTCATAAATAAATATTTAGCAAAAATTAAGAGACAACTAATTGCTTGCTATATGATGAAATATAATTAAAATTTTGTCACATTTATTTCCAATTATTTTTCTCAGTCCAATTATAATCAATTATGTTTTCAGTGGAATATATATGTTTTATAGGTGTTATATTCTCCTTTAATTGTTTGTTCATAACAATTCAAGTATTATAGTTATATATTTAATATTTTGTAGAGCTAAAATCTAAATAATTAGTTTCCTTATATATGTGACAGACACGTTTAATTCTCGCTTTGTATACTTTTCATGTTTTATGCGTTATTTAGTTATTATAATTTACACAAAAATTGCCTTAATATTCTTGTTCATAAACTTGTGAATATAATTTTGTCCTATACACCGCGATTCAGATAATCTGTGGAATTTACAATGATTATTACATTTATTATATATACGCTGAGAGTTCTTGACAGAGTTTTTTCTCGGATTTTTTGTTTTTTGCCCTTTGATATAACAATATATTGCGGATTCTCTCTGATATATAGGTAGTTCTCTGTATGTATTTACATAACAATGTGCAAATAAGTACAAAAAGTCAAGAAAGTGAAAAATTATACATACAATTGAAATCTATATGTAAATTGCTATCTTTATATAAGTACATAATACATGGAATAAAAGAATTGTAATGAAATACTAAGCAGTGGAAACTATACAGCGATGACATGATGAAACATTTGCAAACTCAAAATGTTTTCCCTTTATGTGTATCTACATATACTCTATACAATGAATTTTATGTAAACTGTATCAAATTTTCGCTTTTTTAACAGATTGAAGTAAATTATCTTGTGTGTGTTTGAGATGTCTTTCTATAGATTGTACATGTATGTATTTAGTATATCAATTAGGTTTGTATGTACGTGATTGGAGGTTTTTTATACTAAGTAATCGCTTTTCTATATATCATTCAATTCACAATTTTGTGTGAGACGGGAAAGTTGAGACGAAAATGTCAAATACATATATGCGTCAAAGTGACACCATGGAAAGTGTGCAGACAAACGAGAATCTTTCTAGTAAAAATAAAAGGTAACTATATTTTGTTTTATAGCTCACGTATATTTTTAACATTTAAAATTTACAATTTTATTATGTACACACTGATGTAAGTAGGTTTTTGTTTTACATACACATAATATATATTTTATAATATAAATACGACATTTATAAATTCTTTTTCAAAAGTCTAACATGTATGTAGTTTTGTGTTTTTGAAAATAAAATTTTGAAAATCTTAAATCTTTGTATGTATATACGTAGTATTATGGTGTGTATTTACATGCGTTAGGTAGGTAGGTTGTTTTTTCTAGTAAATTACATTAGTTAATGTAAGATACTTATTCGTTAATATAACTCAAGTGGTTTTTTTTGTCACTATAGTCGTTAGAACTAAAACAATACATAATATATATATTTAATAAAATACTACACTATATGTTGACCAAAAAAAATTACAGACACGATAACTTTCTTCTATTTATGTACACATTATTTATCTATATCATAATAATTTTTTACAGTACATAATAACAAGTAGGTAACAACATTACACATATGACAATTCCAATAATAAATAATAATTCAATCAATATATATATAAGTATATAATCATTTCTTCAGTTATATATATAATTAGCACCTATAGTTTACTGTGTATTACTTTTGCTTTCTCTTTTACTTTCTCTTTCCCCCACAATACACAATATGTTTTATATAAGTAATAACAAAAATAACAATAATAATATATACATATATAATCTATATATAGTGGAGGAGGATTTTATTACAATTGCGTCACTAGTCTGTACATGGATATATAGATATATTTTTGTAGCTATAATTTATCTATGTATATGTATAAGAAGAATGACTCAAAAAGTGTTTCCTATAGTGTATATAGATTTATTTTTTATTATAGATTTAAATCAGATATAATATATATATATATTATATAATATTTTCATTTTATATTGTTTTCATATAGATTTTTCTCGAAACGCTTCAAGGTACATTGGTTAATATTTTTATATATTACAGTTTTTTAGTTTCCTTTCCTATTTCATAAATACTTTGTATGATAGTATAGTAACTCTAACACCTATTTTGTTTAGTCTACTGTATAACTTTTTCGAATGATTTAATGTAATTATGGGATTATATATATACAAATGATTAGGAATTTGTTATAGCGTATACTTTACGACGAATTTCGATTTTCTAATATTTTGTAGGCGAATTTGACAAATTTCTTGTACTTGCATATATATATATTTATGTATATGAGAAGAAAAATCGTTGCCCTGTTACTTTTCTCTATATATTTCTTCAAAATCATATATATTCCAATATTTATAATTTACATGTCATGTATACAGTATATGTGTCCGCATTTCGTGTGTCTGTGTGTGTGGTCGATACTTTACATAATATTTGGTTTTCCCTTGATAAAAAATATTCGTACTACACTAAATTAATTGTATATAGGTATAGTTTCCGTGCACACAATTATGCATTTCATACACTTTTCATGTATGATTTTATATATACTTTTTACTCCTACACATCCTTTTCATTTCTTTTAGCTTGGTTTTTTTCTTCACTTTAACATTGTTTTTATTTTCTCCTTTCTCCTTTCTCTTTCTCTTGTTGCTTTTGATTTTACTTTCTTTTGTTGTTTTTTTTTTTACATCATTTTCTCCTCTTCTAACCCATCTCAACGAGTCCATTGCGAATGACCCCTAAAAATGACTCAGTTGGTACAATAATAATAATAATAATTTCGTCCTAACTATATAGTATATGAATTAGAGGAGATCTTTTTTGTTTGTATAAGAATTCTAAATTAATATTTCAGTCCGAAAAAGACTATTTTTTTTTTTTTGAAAAATATTTGAAGACAGACTGGAATGGGTTAGGTTCATTTGTGTGCGTTATACAGAGTTAAAACGCTATTTGAATAATGGTCAAAGAAATATTAAAATAGTTCAAATTGACACTTTTTGAATCAAAGAATATTCGTATAGCCTTTTCTTTGTCGAACTGTTGAAAAATGTACAACATTATTCTACAACAAATGAGTAATTCGTCAATCTAATCTTCCCTCATCTGTGTAATCAAATACATCGATCTACACGAATATTATCGTTTTACATACTTTAGAATATAGATTATGGGTTTAAGCATTTCAAATATGTACACTATATATAATAGTTAATCATAATGATATTCATCTTTTCTCTCCAACGACTGACTGTACGTTTTATAAACTTTCTCATTTTCTACATAAAATATATACAAAATAATAATAAAACAACACTTTACGAAGATCAGACTAAAACAATATTATAACCATATGAAGAGTATGTATACATTATACAGGCAATAATGTATGCCACTATTGCCGATACATCAAAACCAAAAAAACTGTTACTGTGTGTGAAAACTACAAATGACTACAGAACATATATTTTAACAAAGCTTCGTATTCCGTGTGTAGCCCACATTTCCTGTACGTATATACGCTATAATTTGTAATATATACATATTAAAATTCTATCTAACAAAATGTTCAGATAAATTCAAAATATCACATTTAGCCTTATCGATAGATAGTTTCTTGACTATACTATCATTTAGGTCTTTTTATCCTTAGTACGTAAGTAATTAATGTTTTTTTTGTTTAAAAAAATAAGACTAATAAAAATTCTAAGAATATATAAATACATATGACAAAGAAAAAACATCAAATGTGGGTTTCTAAATGATGTATACTGATATAATATCGTAATATATTTATGCATATATATATATATATTTCCCAAAATGTATGCACACTTAATTTTAAATGTCTGGCATTAATATTTCAATTTTACTTAATTCAATTATGTATTTTTGTTCTTGCTGCTGTATCATATTCATATATAATAATAATTTAAATAATACCAACAGAATAACGAGAATTTGTTTTCTTCGCTTGGATTGTAGACTGAAGACCTTCATATATTAATATGAATATGAATACATGTGAAAGTGAAAACTAAAAAAACAAAAAAAGGAGTTACATAATATTTAATAACAATGATGTTGATGAAGACAAAGAAATCATACTCATAATCCTATTTTTAATTAATTAATAATGGAATTAGATTCATATTCATGCTTTCTTCCGATCTTCATGAGCCTTTTTGACAACAGCCAGTTTTGAATGAGGATCTCTAACTGGTAAATTAGTATAGGGTGCTTCTCGGGTTCCATGAAGCATCAAGCTCCATTCTTTCAACCATCCACTTTGTGGGATTTCACTAGCAAAACGAACCTAAACAATAATTTTACAACATAACATTTTATTTCAATTTTCCATACATATAAAAAAAGGTTTTAAATATATCTCAACACATTATTTCAAATAAATATACCTCCATAGTCCATGTTCCTCGTGGATTTTCACCCCAAGTATGAGTTGTCATGAAGGGCCACTTTACGAAGCCATCGTGCCTATCATCATCGTTTGGTCTCCGACTTAGGATCATCGACCTAATGTCCCATATAAATACAATGTACAAAAAAAAAATTAAATTCCGAATGTAATTAAAAAACTTTCTCATCTTATCGTTGGCTCTTCTCCGTGCGCAATTTATAAATAATCAAGCACAGTCAACAACAACACGTAACCCGTCATTTATTGAGAGTCACTCGTGTAATTCGGCAAGAAAACAGGCAATCAGCTTTCAACGATCTAAGATTATAAACTTTGTGTGTACGTAAAAATGTACTCTTGACTTTCCCCACAGGCAAAAAAGGGAAGGACGAAAGAGAGAGAAAGAGAAAGAGAAAGAGAGAAAGTGAGGGAGAAAGTCAAGTGGTGAGGATTGGAAGAAATGATACCCACGGGACTTAAAAAACCACTTCTGTTCCTTTTAACGTTATTGGGCTTTTCTGACATTGTGACATCCACAGAAGATTAATGTCTTGTCATAGACAAAGTTGATGTCTCTTTACAATATGAAGATAAATTGCTTTCTTAGTTCGATTGTCAGTCTATCAAAATACACACACACACACACACACAATACAAAACAAACACGTCATTCCTATAATATCTGTATACATTTTCAAAGAAGTGTCATATGATGTTTTCCAGGCACAAGAAAGAAAATCATGTATCTATACGGGCAAATTTTCATATAGAAATGCTCATATAATGTCACAATATTCAATGGTCACGTCCCCCAAGAGGGGTTTCACTTTTTTTTACACACAAGACAAACATATTACTAGGTCAAGTTTCAACTTGAGATGTAAAGTACGGGAACGTAAAACCAGGGCTCAAGAATTAAAGACCATTTCAAGTATTTATATATAATCCACGTTGAAAAGATGAGAAGGAGTAAAAAAACTGGATCCGAATTTTAAGACGCCTACATGTAGTATTCAGTGAACTACATAGAACAGACAATCGTAATCTTTGCTCGAGGACAGACTGACGATGAGACGGAGAATGGAAAGGGAAATGAGAAAATAGTCTGAAATAATGGCTAATTAAACCTTTCAACGACTCGGCAACTTATCAACTCTCATTAATTCACTCTCTCTCTCTCTCTCTCATTGCAATTAAAGTACATACATAGGGACATTTTCTGCCACTTTATTCTCGGAATGACACAGACTATAATCAAATTAGAAATCCCTATTTTCCTCTCCTATCGCCATATCATGTCAACTAGTACTCCAAAACGCTCAGGAATGCTTTTATTCTGAGAGAAATTGGGTATAAAGATAGATTTTGGATTTAAAATAATCTCAATTCGTAAGAATTCTTGGTACATGGGTAGATAAAACAAGCCAGTGTCCTCACTTTTACTAATGAGTCCAGAGAGTAAAAATAAATAATTCGGAGGGAATGGGAAAGAATGTAAGATTGGTGGACAGTTTGTACGAAAGGGACACAAAATGTATTTATGCCCACAATATTATTATAAAATATATGTATAAACATGTAGGTAAAGCAGTCAATGTTGTCATACATAAATGACGTGAATAAAGTTGAGAAAATGTCTCAAATGGAAATGCAAGTAAATCGATGACGGGGAAAAGAAGAAGGAGAAAAGTTTTACCGGGTTCCCATGGGGGAAGAAAGGAAAATTTGCACTTCTCCTCGCCGTGTTGCATTCAACGTGACGACTGCCTGAACATGTTCCAGATAGTCCACTTGTGTCTCACTTCCTTCACACGCATTTGTCTCCAACTTCAAGATCAAAGAACTCCCACGGTTTGGAATAGGACTAGAAGAGTTGAGAAAAGAAGAAGATGATAAGGAGTAGAAGATAAAATACAGGACACAATGTATATGGACATGTAAATACATACACACTTTTAACTTTTATGACGAGACTTGAATAACTCCCAACTACTATACTTTCAGTACTTTCTGTGTTCCCTCTGAGTGAGTCGGAGAGAGGGAAAGCAAGGAAGAAGTAAGAGAAAGTCACTTTTGAACGATCAAAAACTATCATGTGGACTTTTCCGTCCATTCGTGTTCTCACAAAATACTTTTAAAACATACAATGAAATGTGAAGGCTTTTGTCCCCGCTATTCACAATGGAGCTTGTACATACATATTTCAAAGCTCTTTCATTTTATACCTGTACTTACTCACTCTCTACTCTTTCTCCTTAAACTTGAACAAAAAAGCTGTTATACTTGTTCACCTGTATCCATCAAATAATGTTGTTTCTTCCACCCTATTTTTCGTTGCAAAGGTACAAAATGCAGGATTTACAAATTCTATCCTACTCACCAAGTCAGATGCATCATGAATATATTTACAAGAAAATGGATTTTTCAACTTTCAGTATTCTCATTCCAGAAGTTCATTCCCTTGTTGAAAAAAAAACTGTTCAATTGCTTTAAAAATACTGACATTTTCTTAATAATAATTATTTGTTCTAAAATTAGCAGACGTAAAACTTTTTGTTCATTTCATCGTGAATTAAAGTTGGCAATTGACCAAGAAAACTTTTTTTTTTTTGTAAATGTTTGAAAAAATGAAACTTACTGAAGTGTAGTGATGCTTCCTCCATCACAGTGATATCGAGCAGGGACAGTTTTCCATTCCTTTGATAAAGCAACCATTGAACCCGCATCCAAAACTCCGAAACCGAATAGATGGTTGAATTCAAGTCCGACTCCATTCATTGTCCAGTGAAATCTTGACTTGGCATCAAATAAGGAATTTCTCTTTGACGTCAGCACAGTCAAGTGTTGAATGTCTCTCCATGAGAGCTGGGGACTGTTTTGTTTTCAATGACCCATCAGGAGGCAGACAGAGATCGAGAGAGAGAGAGAGACAGAACGAGAGAAAAAACAAATCAAATTAGATTGGTGTCGAGGCCACTTTACTCTTAGTACATTACACACACTCCTTCCAGTAGACTTTCATCATCGTCATCCTCTCAAAATAGAGAAATTTAATCAATCTTTTCCATTTTCCATTTATACGGTCCAGTCATTTATCTACCTGTCGTCTCCCAATCTAATTCATTTTTACATCAAGCCACAACATGAGAAAAAAATATTATGTGGACTTTTTCATTCTTGTCAATTTTAAATCTTTTACAAGCTAAAAAAAATAACACGTCTTTTGGTAACATTGACATTGAAATTATTATGAAAGGTTTTGTAATGCACAACTTGAATAAAAAGTGTTTGAATGGAAGCAGAAAGAGCGCATATAGGGAAAATATAGAAAGGATTGAGTAAATATTATGGAGAGACGACTCATAATTGTGAAGTCATGTAAGAGGAGCTGACGAGCGTATACAATGAGAGTACCAACATTCTACATTGTGGAATTAATGGAGACGACAAATCAATAAAATTAAAATGGAGAATATATAGTGAGGATTTATATGTACAATAACGAGAGAGAGAGAGCGAGAGTCTTACTTGGCTTCCAAGGCTAGAGCGAAAACACCGGCTGCTTCAGGCGCCGCAGCTGAAGTTCCAGAGTGACTCTTAGTGCACTTTCCATACAAATCAGTCGTGGCCTTTGAAAATGAAACAATACATAGACAAAAATCCACATGAGTACAAGAAAATAAATGAAACAAGAAAAGGAAGAAAAGTTTTTCTGTACTCAACTATAACTATAACCAATGACTATATACCCAACCACAAACGTCGTTGGATATGCCAGATTACATTCGATTGCGAACATTTATTTGATCCGCACACAGCCTGTTTGTTTACTTTGCCCATCAAACCTTTGTAACTTTGTACCTGCTGTTTACAATTGTTTGTCAATTTCCTTTTCCTCCATTTCTCTATATTCTTCATACATACAAACAAATGCACACACGTACACTTTTATACGTATACATTTACAACTCTATACTAATTTACACACACACACACACGTACACACATACAAGTCCTTCAATTGGCAGCTTTAGCTTTAATGACAAACGAACTGCTGGAAAGTACAAAGGGAGAAAGTTGTACGTCACACGTCACCTTGAACCTTGAGACATTTTTCATGTTTCATTTCTGTAGTTGGTCATTTTGGGGGAGGGGATTGAAATTCAAATTTTTCAAATTGGACTCGAATCGAATCTCACCCTCTATTTTTCCGGATTTAATTACTTCAAATTCCTCCACATGATTCTTTACATATGTATGGTTGAAGCGAAGCGAGGGGAGAGAGAAAGGGGAATGATTGAGAACTTACCACGCCCGTGTTGGGATCTTTCGCACCATTGCTGAAAGTGGAAGCTAAAGTTGAAGAGCAAGACTCGTCATAGTGGGCATTCTGTCCGTCATTAATGGCTGAGTTAATAGAGATTGTCCACATGGAGGCTGCGTAGCCGTCACAATTACAGTCATCATCCTCGCCACCATCTCCACTCGCCCAAACATAAATGTTCCCCAAACCATTTCGTCCCTATATAAATATATGAACAAAGAACCAAAAAAAAAAAAAAAACTTTTCGATTAGAAATCTTGTACGCAGCAAAAAAAAAAAAAAGGAATGAAATGACAGGATGAAAAAAAACAGATGTACGCATGAAAACCCTTCATCAATTTCTTTAAAGATTTTTTCATGACTGCCTTCACTTTCAACTGTAATGAAAACAAATGCTTGGTGGGACGTGATTTTGAGGGAGAAAGTGATCGTAAAGGAGATGAAGGTATACTATTGGGAAATCCCATCTTATAGACAGAATTTTATTAGGAAAGAGAAAGAGGGAGGAAAGTTCGTGTTAAACAATATTGGAAATCTTTAGAGATTTGAAATCCTGCCAAGGAAAATGAAAAGTATATATATATAAATAAAATAAACTTTGGATGTGTGTGTGTGTAGAGAAATGACGCACCTCATTGACACCTCGAACGATCGCTCTCATGGTAGCATTTCGTGGTCCATCGACAGTTTTCCCTAAATATGGAAACAAAATGACACTTTTTAGTATTATCATCATCCTTCCGAACGAATGCACATACGCAATTTGGAGTATTTATGATGAAACGAAACGTGTATATATATATGTATTTGTGATCTGTGTGTTGGTGCTCTTACCGTCATCAGTCGGGCCCTATGGAATTAAAAAAAAAATAATGATTAGGAATATCGAAACTCAGGATACATATCGTATTATTCATTACACCTATATGTATTTTCATATAGAATTTGTCCCTGGAACAGTATAATAAAGCTAAATGATGTTTACCCATGACGCGCTGTAAATGTCGATTAAATTAGGTTCATGGCCCATCGAGTTGGCTTCAATCAAATCAGTCATGTAGGGCTGATCCAACATTCGTATTCCTATATATTTAAAACAAAACAAAAATCAACAAATAAAATCCCATATCATATAAGATAATAATACCGTAAAGCTTTAATTAGGAACCTAGGTTTATGTCTGCAAATTCAGAATTAGTCTAAATTCCAAGGATGACTTGAATAAATTACGATACATGGCGTACACTAGATAAAACGAGCCAATAACCTAGGTTTGTAATCGAGAGTAGGTTTGTAATTGAAGCTTTACGGTATATACCATCGCCAAAAAGAGTCAAAATATTATCAAAAGCCACGCAAATCCTCAGTTTCTATCTGTATTATTAAATAACTATGATGATGAAAAAATTCCATGTTTGGGACGTTGGGAAATCGAATTGGGAAATGTACTTTGTACATTTTTCATTATATCCACATCCACCGCTGTGGAAGAAGTTTCTGAATGTTCGTTTATGACCATTCGACATTCAATTAATACATAAAAATATGTACATCGACCCACTCACTACATTGTAGGTACATTCTATACCGATATTACGCATTCTGTCTGTACATATTGTATTGTACTCCCAAGCTCAAGCCCGTAAAAATCTCAAGCAAGCTAGACGCGGTGGAAGTAGAACAGAAACTAGAGGTTAAAATCCTTCTTTTTTTTACGTCAAGCCAACCACATTAATTTTCATCATCGTATTTGAAAGTTTCTTTTTCAAAAAACTCCAATACACGGACGCATGTGAATATCTCCATGTATCACTGTGCAGCAGGCAGCCTTACAAACTTTGTACGGAACCTCTGAGTCTCTGCATCACGTCATTAGTGGATAGACAATATTGTTACGAGTTTCCTTTCCAAGGAAATTCCTATACTTTTGAGTATGTGGATTTCGTACAGTTACAACATTATGAGCATCCATTCTAAAAAATTATAAATTATGCCCAATTGTATATAGATATTGGATTAAATTCAAGGGAAAACTCCATAAAAGTTTTTTGGCAATCCAATACTTCTCCTCCCGTTTACATTTAATCTATAGCGCTATAGTTACAAGTTGAGCTATATAGCAGTCGTGTTCCAAACTCACAGACTCTAAATGAAAAAAAGAAAGAAGACAAAACTGGATTCTCTGTGTACTCTGGTACTCACATTCATTTACAACTGACAAATCTCGTGTGCGACAGACACACACTACTCTCTCTCTATTTTCCATTTACAAAGTGTTTCTGAGCAATGTGTGGGAAACCCGTATATATGCATTTCCACGTTGTACTTATTGTTAGTGAATGGTAAGAAAAACTGAAATTAGAAAGAAAATTTAAGACTGAGCGCACGCACTGTCTACTCACTCCGTTTCTCACACATAACTTGAATGGACAACTGGGAAAGGGTAAAAGTTAATTGGAGGAGAAAATAGAAAAGTGCTTGGCTCTTTGTGTTCTTTGACTCTGTTCATTCTCATTCTTCGTACACATTGTCCTTGGGTGTTACAAGAAATTAATCGTGCAATTCTTTAGGATTTTAAATGTGCCATCACATTCGTCGTAATTCATGCTGACTTGCTCCCAGTGTGTGTACTTAATATGCGTGTAAAAATATAAAAAATCCCTACGTGCTTTCACTTTCATTTTTCATTCAGCGAAATCCTTACGACGACTTCATATACTTTTCTTAGCATCCAAATTTTTTTTTATATTGTATATTAGGGAAAGGAAATCGTTTGTACTTATTCTCTGCGTCTGTTCATGGCAGAACTTTTTATATCCTTAAAGTTATATCCTTAAAGTTATAAACACGTACTTTCTAGGAATATCCTACCAATTTTCTCTGTGTTTATTGTACAATTTACATTCCAAAGAGAGAAGAAAGATTCTTCATTTTAATGTTCGTGTGAACAATATGAAATCCCCATGATGTCTAATCACGACTAAGTACATTTGTATGTCTGTCCCCATGTGTAATAAAGTTAACAATGGTTACTTCGTAACAATTTTTTGGCGCCATAAAGTGAAACACTTTGTTGGTTTCGGAAGCGAAGCTTTGTTGTTTATTTTGTCCGTCTGTCTACTATGCCAAATGGAGAAAAACTAGAAATTTTGTCACCCGGATGGGAATTTGATCCCGGTATTTTGTGGAAATTCCCTATTCGTGGGGAATTACATGCACCGACATCTAGCAATTGACCCAAGAACTAATCAATGGTCAAACGTTTATTTGAATTTGAATTTCCCGCCAAAGTACAAACGGGACTTGCGACCCATCCGACCAAGGTTCAATTCCACGCTGAGTTGGAAATTTTGTCCTTTCCTTCGTGGCTGATATCTCTTATCCATATGGAAAATTCCATGTGCTTAAGCATACCGAGTAGCATAGAGGCGATGGAATGTGCGAGAATAGCAAACTGCGCAGTTAGCTATGCTATAGTTATATAGTAAGAAGCTACATGCTATGCTACTGCACAGTACGCGTTGCTCCACACGCATATCCAGCCCATATGTACCTACACGTTGGATAATATGGGAATACATACGAAACGGAGTGGAAAATTCCATATGCTTAACGCATAGGAAGAGGGACGGACAAAATGAATACAGTAGGCAGCTTCGCTTCCTAAAAAGTAGTTAAAACTTGAATCAATGAGAACCTGATGTAAAATCAAAACGTTGTAATATTTTAATTCAAGTGAAAGAACGTACTAAAACGTATTAATGGGCGTATGAAATAATCCTTGGTATTTGAAGCAAATCAGAATAAACAAGACACTCGTTCATGTGAAATTGTACTATTTTGCATATCTTTCCCATTTGTATACTAATTCTGAGTACATTCCAGGAAAAAGTAGTCGATGGAAGATGCCATTCATATTTACATTTCTTATAAAATTTGCAAATTTTACGCCATAGAATTTCCTCAGAACAAAGAGAGAGAAAAAGTAAAACTGGGGATTTGGGATTTCTGATGAGACAGAACGGGGTTTTCAATTCAAGTGATCAAATAATTGTAATGGACACGTAACAATTCCTTTTGAATGCTCCTTAGTTTTCAACTTGAACCCTCCCAATGTACGTAAAATAAGTACGTAAGTAGTAACTTCAAGGAAGAGAAGGAAAGGAGGAAGCTTTAAATTTATTCTCTTTTCCCCAATCTCTGTGTTTCCTTCCTTCCTTTGCTGAATTTCCACCCAGAAAAAAAAAAAAAAATACTTCTAGGATATATATCCATAATATTATTACGCTTTTTGTAAATTGACATGGCATTTCCTAAGGTTTCTTTGACTACAAGCATTGTTCATGTAACGAGACCTAAGAGTATTCTAAATATGTGGGTACCTCAACTCGTATTTGGTGAGTACAAGTAGAATGAAATGGAGGACTCTACGCAGAACAACTTTCTCTCTCTCTTTCTCCTTTACTTTCTCTCTCGCACTCTGGCCGTCTTTTGAATTTTCTTCAACACCCACGTTGAGCGCTCTAGTTTGTTTCTGTTCCTCTCCTTTTCTCCGTGCGCCTCTCACTTTCTCTCCAATTCTCTTTCATCGTTTCAACTCACACAGTCTGAAGTAACGTGTGCTGCCAAGTGTCAGTTCCGAGCACATTGGATGCATATGGATGGAAATTGTATGTATGTTTTGGGCTGTCTTTTATTTTTTCTACTCTCTCTCTCTCTCTCTCTCGTTTCTATCTTTCAATCTCCCTTTCTCTCCTCATTAATGTACATATGCACTTTTTCGTGTTATTCTGTAGAGCTTAGGCAAATTTAAAAGTAGACACAAGCTGTGTGTGTTCAGGACATGAATTACACAGACACGCAAACACACACACACACACGCATGTGTTATGTGAGCCGTAAGTATTAGTACTCGGGGACTAGCTGATCATGAGAGCGAAACTTTGTGCCTTTCATTTGAGAAAGAGAAAGAGACAGAGTTTTCTACAGACTGTTCTTGACTCGTTTTACTTCTCTCGTCACAGAGTGTGTCTTGCACCATTCACATCACATCACTCCAATGGTGGCAAAACAATCTGGCCCTGTCACATTATTCTCAGTAACCAAAGATAAGAATTCTCTCTCTTCTTAATTTAGTTCTCCCCCCACCACGACTTGCTCAAATAGAACCCATCCTCCACTTTCTCCCCCATCAATTTCCAGTTAGAGTTTTCATTCTACTTTCATTTACCACCAGTAAATAATGAATGCATACAAACATAAAACACATGGGAAAACTAAACTAGACCAGAACAAAAGGAAGTCCAGAAATATTTACCGTAGAGCCAGGAGAAAAGGGATTTTACTCATTTCAAATTGGGCAAAAACGAACGACTGTCTTGCGAATGTCAAGAATTGTTGCGGAGTTTCAAGGTTGATGTTTTTTTATAACAAATTGTTGGGAAAACAATGAGAATTGTTCAAAGTAATGGCAAATTGAGGAATTGTTGAATGAACCAGGATTTTATGATGAAAATAATACAAAGACTATATCAATTTGCTAAAACAGCTTTTGTCTCGATGAGAGAGGGAGAGATGAACATGTCAAAAGTCAACACGAAACATCGTCATTTTAGCCATGAGAATAGTCCAAACTCAAGTGTGCATATAAAATAGGGAATAAACTGGAAATTCCATTGTCTGGAACCGAACAAAAGGATTCAAGTTTATTTATTTCATGCATGAAAACCATGTTGACGAAGTCATCTTCATTTCTTCGTGACGATCGAGTCTCTGTTCTCCGTTCTCTGTTCTCAACTCACTCCTTCTCGTACATGTCAAATAAATCCATACAAAAAACTTGTACCAAAATAGAATTATCTACTCCACGGCGCTCAGACTATGACTGTAAATAATAAGAAAAATAAAAGATATGCAGCAATGCACAGCGATACAATACTTGATATATCGTACTTTGTACAAGTAATGTCCATGAAATGGGGAGAAACAGAAGGGAAAAAAAGTTTGCTTGAGAAATAGTGTGATGAAATGAGAAAGAAAAACTAAAGATAAGGCTGAGTTCGTTAGGTTGATGGAAAAGTTGAAGAGATTGACTTGAGACTGCCATTAGAGCACATCTGTCTTTGTTCAAAGCTACCCAAAAAGATCTCTCTCTCTCTCTCTCTCTCCCACTCACAACCCTATTAAAGTTTCTCAAGGTATTTTGGTAGTTTCTTTATGAAACATGAGATATTAGACATTATACGCCGTTTCCCTCTTTCCCTTCGTCTCTGTACAACAACTCTTATTTTTGAAATCTATACAAGAACCTTCAAAACCGGAGCTAGAGCTCTGAGAAACCAAAGAAAGTCTGTTCATGAACTGATATCTGTGTGCATGTATCGAGGTAAAAAGTAATGAATTCTTTACGACTCTTTTCCCCAATTCATTCTTTTCTCTACTGACTTACAATGAGAGACGAGAGAGAGAGAGAGAGAGAGAGAGAGAGAAAGTATATGAAACGAATCACTGTAGGGAACAAGTTTGTATGTTTCTCGTGCTCGTATTTGTCTTCCAGGCGTTTGAGAGACGGTTCTCTCTACACCGTAGCCTTCTCACCATTCTAAAAAAAAAAACTCTTTCCAGTAAAGGCTCTTGCTGCGTGTACATTCCGAGGGATTGACGTCAATTTGATGAAACTTTACACTCGAAGAACATGAGCATATTGAAAGAACTTGAGAACCTCAGACAGAAACCTCAAACCTCTAACTCAAAGAAGAAACTTGAGAGTTTTCTTCACATCATCCCTCCTTCTCTCTCTCTCTTTCTTAATCTCAAAACTATCACAACTTTGTTCGAGTGTGGAGAATTGAAAATCTCAGCTTTTTTTATTTATTATTGTATTATTCCCGTCACAAATGATAATTCCCTTCAGAATCTGCTCTATTTGCCAAAGGGAGACATTTTCATCTTGTATTTATTTCCTTGCTATCAAAATCCAGTACAGTCATCTCTTCAATACAGATATAGAAGAAATACGCTTATGATCATTATTTATTGTGTGTATTCGTGACGTCATTCAAACAATTTTTTTTTTTTCACTGACCTGCAACTTTGGAGTCGTACGCAACACCGACACCACAAACACCGTTGTCGCGAGCTGCAGAAACTTCCCCAGCACATCGAGTTCCATGACTGAAATGAATATTCACAAAAACAAAAAAACAATGAAAACAATGTCATTTACTCATTCATCATTTGCGTAATTGACAACCATTCTGTGCACAATATCCATCAATAGATACTCTAATCATTTATTATTATTTACACTCATTTCAAAGGGAGATGAAAAAAACATTGGATAAAATGAATGTTGGGATTCTCCGTTTTTGTCTCTTCCATCTGAAGGTGAGATGATGATCTCTGACGATCTCAAAAGAACAAAAGATCTCCGCAGACTCTGTACACTGTGGACTCGGGTGTTTGAGAAGTTGGATCTACAGTTTCTAATTTGTTTTCAAGCCTACTCATGTTCTTGGATTAGTACCAAAAAAATAATGTTTGTTTGTTTGCGAAAGTCTGTAACTTTCACATGGCTTGGAGCAAAATATGTGTATATGCACATACATGCGATATGTATGTATGTAAGGGAAGCTATTGGAACATGGTCATACTAATCATTTATGACCATTTTAGAAATTAGAAACTTAAATTATGAAGGATTTGAAAGAAAATAAATGAAAATCCTTATCGAGCTTTGTCCAATTCCACATTCCATTGGCTTAGCGAGTAAGTATTGTCGGAGTTGGAAAGGAGGAAACAAAAGGGAATGATCGTTATATAGTCACTCAATCTTTATTCTTTTCCCTATCCAAATACCAATACCAAAAGGTACAAAATACACAAAAGTTCCCAGTCTGAATTGCATTGTGCACATCCGCACAGAATTTAATCTATTATTTAAGTTTTCTCCTTTATCCTTCCCCTTTCAAGGACTTTCCACATCCCCTTTGAATTCTCAGCCACTGTTTACTTTTATTTTCTCAAAAGCATTTATGTACATACGTTACGTTTTCCACTCTATAGAAAATATAGAGCCAAAAGTCTGACTGAGAACTTCAACCTGAAAAGACATGACAGGCTTAACGTTGGCCCAGTTGGCCCTCGGACTCATGATTTAGTGATTTAGTGAAGAAAAGGCTCAACGGGGTTCTAATCTGTATTGATATTTTGGTACAAAAAAAAAAAAAGTAAAAGAAGAAGAAACCACCAAGCAATTGAAAACGAGGGCAGATTTCATTCAAAATATCAAATTCACTTTTTTGACCGTGAAATCAGACATGATTAGACGAAAAGACGGTGGATCGGGATCCGAATCCATCAGGAAATATGAAACGTCGTAAATCATAAATACTAAAAAAAGTCAACTATTTGGGCCAGAGATAATATTTCTAATTTCTAATCATATGGCTAAAGTTCTTTTTTTTAGAGAAGAAAAACAAATTGTTTTGGTTTTCTTTTGCATTTTCCGCGGGGCCCGAAATCCAGGCAACTTTTCTTCTTTTTTTTGTAATAAAAGGCTTTACAGGAAGAATGGAGAGGGGAAAAAAATGTACAAAAACTGTGTGTGCCTCCTCACTTTATTTTTTCCATACATAAAAATCACGCTGGAGACCATCAAAAAGGAAAACTACAACTGTTAAAAGAGGGGAAAAACAGGGAGAGCGCGATTCGGAAGGGCAATAAAATCCAGCTTTAATAGCCATCATGTTTACTGATGATTCCCTTAAAGGATTATTCCGCTCTAGTTCTGATTAATTTTACGTCATCCACCAGAGCTTCAAGTGTTGTTTTTAATACAATTTAACGGTCTCTTTCTTCCTCCCACTAAAAAAAATAAAACTTCTTTTTCTGTCCAAAAAAAAAACTTTCAACGCTTTCTCTTTACGAAAAAATAATACTGCAGCCACGTGGCTGCTTGTGAAAACATCTGCATGCCTGTATTTTCTAAAGGGTCATTGTTCTGTAATTACATTTTGTACACTTCATTACAGAATAAGTACTCTGACCAGTTTTAACTCACTTAAGTAAATTGAGAGCCAAAAAATCCAAAACCAACATGTAGTAAAAAAAAATCCATATTCAGTAACATGATGTTTAAGTTATACAACACAAAAAACGAATACAAGTTTCCTCACTGTACCAAAAAAAATATTCAAGTTCATTTATTCAAAATGACATTCATCTAAAACATTCGTACGTAAATATGTCGTTTTGCCTTTCATTTCCCCACCGCATGAATGTCAATATCAATGTGGATTTAATCATCTAAAGGGAATATTCTATAGCTCACACAAAAAAACTAATAAGAATAAGTGAAAATACAACACATATTTTTCATATCTGTATTCGTTCGGACTGGAAACAACATCATAAAAATGATGAACAATGATGAAAAAAAGGAAAGAGAATAATTCAAACAAAAACTGGGAAAAGACGTAAACCAAGACTTGAGAAACAAAACGTCATTAAAAAACAAATTGTACACTCAGCTTGTAGCCTCCCAAAGTTAAAGTTTTATTACTCTCGTTAGATACACAAAGTACATGCATGCCAGGTTGGAATGGATGCAGGATGAATATGAAAAAGAAAATGAAAACAGATCAATGAAAACAGTATCATATGTGTGGAAAAGCCGAGATGATGACGTAAAAAGTGTGGAAATACATAAAGTGCGTACACAGAAGACCCTTGAATTTTCTCTTTTCCTTTCGAATCTCTTTTACGTTCATACTTACTTTCACTCGTGCTCATACGATACGATAGAACAGAGAGAGAGGGAGAGAGGGAGAGAAAGAGTGTGTGTGTGTTGTGAGTCTGCACACCTACAGGTACCACACACATCAGAGTATATTCAATTTAACTCCTGGCTGGTGTCCAATTTGTTTGATTAGCAAAATTGCTTCATTTCTTCGTCCGGCTTCTGGCCATATACTGTTGATTGCCACTTCATACTAACATTAACTAAACTACTCAGCTACTCACAGGTACTTTGAGTGAAACTATGGTTGATTGTAGATTGGAAGCTTTTCCCCCCATCGTTAAAATGATCATCCAAATGCTTTTGTCCGCTCTCTTCACACACATAGACCCACCATTGAATTTATATTACTCGAATATAAATTGACATTAATTCTCTCTTTCTCTTTCTCTCTCGCTTTCGTTAGGAGTGAATCTATCCATCTCATCCATTCACACACAAACACATTTCTTTCTCCTCCTCCAGCAACTCTGTCACCATGAATATACAATCAAGTCCAGATTATAGACTAAATAATTTCTTAATGATGAACACCTGGGTTTTAAATCTCACTATACACTTCCTTGCACATCCAGAATCTACGTGTACAATCTACATCTATTCCCCTCATTACAAAAAATCAATTTCATACCCAAATAATCCCAAAATCATTCATGAAATCATCTCATTAAATTCCTTCAAGTCTCCTCCATATACTGCACTAAAAACTGAATTAATTTCACAGTAGTGTACCTACAAATACAGATTTTTCTTTTTGATTCCCATAAGCATATGAATCATAAATTCACATATGTATGTATAAATATTAATATATTTTGGGGGAGGGGGGACTTGGACTAGAAATTAGGAAAAAAAGTTTGAGACGAAGGACATATGAACATATGAACTGTCCTCGCCTTTTTACTTCTTGCTCAAGTTTCTACATTCGATTTTCCACACCCCCCTTGAGAATTGCGCAAGAATATATATATATATTGACAAAATATAAAACTCGAGAAATTATATATGTACATGTATACATGAGAATTGATGTCGTCTGTTAGCGAGGAGAACTCGAGCTTTTTTTTTATACAGAGAATATATGTAATATGATTAGAGTCACTTGCTTCAGAGTTAAAAGCTCTTTTTTTTGTTAGACGTTATTGTAAAATGCACAGGGAAGGAAAAGAAGAGTTTCGTCAAGAGGAAAACAGCTGCATAAATAATAAAAAATGCTGGCTGACAGCTGACGACGCAAGAGCTTTTTTCCTATCGCCATTTAACTTGGCCATCAATTCCATGACGAAGGCGGAAAACCTCGGGGGAAAAAAAGAAGAAAAAAATCCTCATCTTCGTCTTCCACAAGACACACAGTTTGTATTTACAAAGGAGGGACAAGTCTCAAGACAAAACGATCTGTAGAGAGCTAATTCTCAAGGAAAAGTCAATAAAAGCTCTCTCTGTCTCTCTTTTTGTTCAAACTAACAAGAGTACATATAAAATTGTATTTCCTCCTCCTTTCTCCTTCCCATATGCCCTGAAATCTAGATAATATTACAGCGATAAATTAATATTTAAAAACTGGAAAAATAGTAATTGGCTCGGCAGTTTGTAGCAGAGCTATAAACCAATTGAAATATGTACTGACCTCGGAACTTCAAAATGTACAAACGAATACAAAACAATTCATTTTCAAAGTTGTTTTTGTCATTTTTCCTCCGTTGCATTCATTTAAATTATTAAAAGAGTTTTTACAAACCAAATTGAAAAAAAAAAACAAATTCACATACCTGTTAAACCAGTCATCAGTGTACCGAGGGAAAGGGAATGGATCATTACTACTGAAATCGTAGCTGGCCTTGGCATTCTGAAAAGCGTAAATTTGAAAAATACAAAAAATTGTTAAAATTAAGTTAAGGGAATATATTATATAGTCAAAAAAAAAAATGATGATGATGATGATGAGCACATGTAATAATCGTGTGTGTTCACACACAATCACTTTTGAAAAGTTGGTTGGCACTTTCCACCCAAAGACGCACATACACACAAGTAGTTTTTTGTTTGCTGGAAAGACGATTGCAATTGCTGTAGTAAAAAAAACTTTTCCAATTTACGACGGCAACTTTTTTTTTTCATTTTTGTTTTCAATTCTTCTGGGGAAAGGAAGACAATTTCCATCGTCAGTTTCTTGAAAATATTTGTGTAGTGGGCGTATACATATGGAATATGGATTTAACGGTATGTTATATAACATAACAAATGATTTGGATCAAAACAAAATTGCATCTAGTCCGTATGTATACATTATTATATATAGTCTGTATTTTGTTGGAGTAGCGAAAAAATCTGGCTCATAAAATACATAAAACAAAAGCGAAACGACAAACGACAAGTTTTCATGCATCGTCTGTTTACTTTTTTTTAGCAATTCACAATGTCACATGGGATTAGACTTTTGAGAGTTACCAAAAGCTGTCTACAAAAAATTGGGCTCAAAACTTAAACACACTACGGATATTTGGTAATGAGAAAGTCAAAGTTTTTACTGTTGACTCATTGAGAAAGAGAAAGTGGAGAAATGATTACAAAAAAGAGAAAACTTTCTCCCCGTTTAAAGCCGTTTAAAACATTTCCTTTTTCAAAATATGAAAAGTTTTGAAAAAAAAATCATCTCCCATCGCGCATTTTCTCCAGATTTATTCAGCCTTAAACATTTTTTTCAGAATCTGAATAAGATTTTTTTTTTTTCTTTGCTGTGTGAGTCAACTTCTTAATTTTTAATTGTGGCTAAAAAGATTGAAAGTTCAAATCCAAAGGGGAGAAAAAACAAATATTTTTTGTGTACAATAATGAATTAAGGATTTGGCTTACAAAGTTAAATTTGAGGTCAAGATGCATATAGTCGACTCCGTCGTCCATAATGGCTGTTGTCACATTTTTCCCTGTGATCCCTTGAGCCCAGGCTGCTTCGACATTAAGATCCAGCCTCGGTTTCCCTCCATTTTGCCCAGTGTTTTTCTGCAAAAGAAGAAATAAGAGAAAGAAAAATAAATATAGTATATATATAAATACAAAACAAACAGAGGACAGAATTGGAACACCAAAATGAAAGAGAGAGAAAGACAAAAAAACTCAAATCGCATAGCATACAAAAAAAAACAACACCAGAGACCGTTCTTTTTTCTTGCAATCTTTTTATTTTTATTGCTCAGTTTTTTTTCCTTTCATTCCTTGTGATATTATATTTGTGTGACACGCTTTATCGCTTCTATACGTCTTCCACCATCTATTTTCTCTCTCTCTCTCTCGCTTTCTCTCTTGTACATTATTTATTTTTCCACATCAGAACATCAGATTTCCCTTTGGCTTTACTGTGTGGACTATATTTCTATATATATATATATTCTCGGTTCATAAACCTTACACAAAGTCATGCTAAACAATCCCAAGTTTTCAAATACTCTCCTTCAACCAAAGAAATAAAAAAAAACGGAGAAATTCAAAGGAAAGCTCTTACCTAATAACCTGACACTCTGTATATTTCCGTATAGTTTCTTTCCATTTCCAAACAAATGCTATTTACTTTTTTCCATATAAATATTTGAATGTTTTGTTGTATTATATTGAAAATCATTTTATATTGAAAAAACTCAGGAGACAAAACTATGGACTTATCGTTAAGCCGGGGAATCCACGCGTGTGCATTTTTTTTTTCATTTTTCATGGGGATTTGAACGCCTCTGTAAGGTGTTTTATGAATGAATGAAGTCAAAGTCAAAGATTTTACCATGTGTGCCAAGGTAAACTCAATTCCCGAGTCTAGTTTTTATTTGCTTTTTTCCAATACGTAATTCAATTGCAGATGTAGAACAAACAATAATCAAAGTAGTTTGACATTAGTCAAAAAATATCGGTATGGATCAACTCTGCAGAAAACATATGTAGAGACAATGTCCAGGGATTTCAACTCATATATAGATTTTTTTCTCCTCACATCAAAAGCTATATACGAGTAGATCAATAATAAACGCAAAAATATTCAATTCTTTTCCGAATCCAACTATAGTGAAATAACATTGAGAGCATGAACATTGAGGGCATGGTAAATTATATTTGTATACCAAAAGGGACTTTCAATTTGAAAGTCCCTTTTGAAAGTTTCAAATTTGATTCATTGGAAGTTTCGTTTCGAAACAGGAAAGTGAAAGTCAAATTAGTCAAATTAGTAAAGCAAGAAATTTTATTTCATACTGAAAACTCATTTGCTTGAAAGTAGAATAACACAAATGAGGAAGTCTTTTCAGTTAGTTTTTAGACTTTTAGTCTTAGTATAACATATAGCGAAAGAGGAAACAGTTTCATTTTCAAATGACGTTGACATTTCAATTTAATGATGTTGTGCATGAATTCAAAAAATAAACTTCCTTCTCAACAAGTTAGTCATCATCATCAGCAGTGCTTAGAATTTATGTATCATAGTTTCTCAATGTCCATTTGGACTGTTTGCTTATCCAGTATTGTGAAAAGTTATAATGTAAACTTAGGGCCACGTTCTTGTTCTCAATGAATTTATGTACCAATTATTGTACAATGTTTTTTTATGCTGTTTCTACAATATTTGACAAAATATTCGCAAGCGACTAGAAATAGATACAGACACTGTTTATACCAATTAGAATTAGAAATAGAAATATGACAGAGAAGAACGAGATTGGAGCGTGTTCATCTGCATGAGAGAGAGACAGAGAGAGAGAGAGAGACAGTGTAACTTGATACATATCTGTACGTCGGATGTTGAGATGTACTTTAAAAGCATTGAGCAAAGTCATTTTCACTCCATTAATGTAAAACCGGGGTGTTTTGTTCGAAAGCCATTTTCAATTTTAATGTTTTCAAAGTCATGCTTTCTCCCTGGTGTGGTCGTTCCCAGTGAGCTAATGTAAATACACATTACACATTACATAGCTACTCTGCCTATGCAAAAGAAAATACATTTCATTTCAAAGCCCACTCAATTTTGTGGCGGCACTTTAGTCAGACACTTCACAAATGACCCTTCATGTGTACACAATTTGAAATAAAATGTCATATGAGCTCCCACTTCAAACAAATTTTACACATTCTACACATTCTATACGTTTCACTCCCATTTGTTTTTTATTCTTTTCTCATTCACTGTGCCACAGACCAAAATAAAAATATGTCACTAGTGACCATGTTTTAAGTCCATCACATGCAATGAATATTGACTATCAAATTTACCACTTCAGATGTGATAATGCTGATGACGAGCCCACATTTTGCGCATCAATGCAATGTGAGTGGGTTTTGGGTTTTGGTATATACTCCAAAAAAAACAGGATACTATTCCCCGTTGGTGGTGAAAACAATCGTAATCCAAGCTCAAAACCGAGTACTTGTATCATTTTACTAGCTCACTGTCAGTATTTCCTCAGAGAAACATAAACCACATGTCGTATACACGTGAAGACTTGCAGGATTCCATTTATCAAATTAGCTTGATGAATAGAAAACCGCAAGGAAATCCCGCAAATTACATGGAAATCATTGTGATGATGCCTGCAGGCTGGGTCACAGGACTAAGATATTTCCGTATTTTACACACGTGTGGTTGTACAGCGACAGCGTCGCTCGGAATTTAGACAGGATTTGTTTTCGTCTAGCATGGATTCAACAAAATAAATAAACCTGTTGTTACTTTCAAAAAAAAAAAAAAAGAAGAAGCAGAAGAAGAGCTTTATGTGAGATCAGAAATGCGTCAATGAATGTCATTGATAGAAATTAAGCGTGTCAATAAAGGTTCAAATCTAATTTGTAGATATTTTCTTGTCCCTTCATCCATTTCCATTGAAACGCTTCGAAAATATAGTTCGAATGTACGTGAGTTCGGGTACGTGAAAGGAAATATGTAGGAGGGGGGAAATAACAGAGCTGGATTTCTTGTCGCGTCTCGATGGAAAAAAAATCATTTGATCTCGACACGCCAACAATGAGAGTGAAAATTGAAAAGGATTCTGAGAACTCTCGACTTGGAATGTTGTGCGTGTTCCCATGCATCTAATGAAATTCCCTTCTATCGACTCTTCCCCTTGAAAAATATATCTTCAAATGCAGATTGAAGGCACATAGAGAGAGAGAGAGAGAGAGAAAGAAAAGTCTCATCAAACTCATCTGGATCTGAACCCTTTCATTGGCTTAGACCACATTCAAATTCAATAGGAAAAAAAATATACAGGCAGAATGAAGAAAAAATGGAAGGGAATCTCATGTGAGATTAAAGGAGAAAGTATAGATGAAAAGATAGAGTACAGTACAAATCCTGTACGTTCTGAGACTGACTTCTAAGTACCATTTCAAAATAACAATGACTCGAAACTGAGGAACAAGAGTCGAGAGAGAGAGAAAAAATCCAGGCTCATAGTTATATTTGAATTCATTTTCTGTCAAGAAGATTTTTAAGTACTCACTGATGGAGAAAATTAATACTGGGATCAGCTTGACGTTTAAATGGAGTAGACATGAGTCAGAGTATGAAAGTCGGTCGGATCCTTTGCTGTCCCAATCGTACACATCTTTCATATTTTTCTACATGGTAAAGGGTAAACTCTCGAGTCGAGAGAGAGAAAGAGAAAGAGAGAGAGAGAGCGAAGCCACGGTTTCATGTTCCGTAAATTTTATATCTCGGTTTGGCTCACGTTGCATTTCGTTCTTCCCTCGTTTTGTCATGACTCATTTACCCGAAAGCATTTCTGTCTATTCACAGTAGCCACAAAAACCGCAATGCAGCCAAAGTTTCTGGTTGAGCCATGAAGAATTTAGCATGAAGAATTTAGGCAAGAGTCATAATTCCAAGATAATAATTCTTCAAGCGAATCTATATGAAAATCCTTTGACACACGAAAAATATTCCTCAAATTTCAACCAAAATATCCTGGAATCTCTAAAAACTCTCTAAAGTACAGATATAAATGCTCCTCCTCTTCATCCTCTTCACATTCACAGGATTTAATATTTTCCTTCTCTGAACTTGGACTAAACCAAGTAAAAGACCTTGTGTAATTTCCGGTTCGTGTGGTTTTTTCACAGATTCAGATGAGTCATATATTATTAAAAACTGCAGCTCCGGACTGCTGAATGAATGATTGGAGAGAAGAGAGGTTTTTAGCCTCAGCGAATAAAACATTTCATCTCCACTTTTTATGCATGATCTGAGATTCCTCGCACATCATAAAACTAAACTCAACTCAACTCAAAACTAAAATCTAGAAAATAATAATAGGGAGGAGGAGAGGGAGCAAATAAAAAATCCATATTTGCATATGCCGTGTTCAAGTACCCACTTGAAATGTTCTCACGAAGAGCAAAAATAAATTAAATTGAGTCGAAGAATCGATGGTTGACTGAACTTTCTCCGTCCTACATACAAAATAAATCCATTTTTCATTTCTTGTACATTGAAAACTACTATACGACAGCAAAATGGAGGACTGAGCAAGATGAAGTGTGCAAATAAAAATTCAAATCAATAAGGCCATACCAAAGAACATTTAGCTACACCACCTGCATTAATTTTACCCGTATAAAATGTCTACGAGCTCCCTTTCGCTTTTTCTCTCTCTCTCTCTCTCTCTCTCTCTCACACACAAATAATAAATTAATTATAATCTCGAGACAGCGCAAATGAATCCCAAATCTCAAAATCCGCCCATCCATGAAGATCTATATATAGATATAGAAAACGTTGTGCATAACTTTGTATCCATGGTTATACCGATACCAAATCTTACATCATTTTAATCGAGTACATACATATTTGCATTGAATGGAAAGCAGATGTTCACGGATTATAAAATTAAACTGCATCCTGATAAATGAAATTCCATTGACCATTCCTGTGCTTTGGCTCTTGTCACAATCATGAAGGAATAGGGAAGGGAAGGAATTTTGCGTGAGTGTGTTTACAATTGCAAATTTTCCCTGATTTGATATTTTTGCAAATTCCAAGAAAATACTATACGTATACATAATTCTGGCGTGAATTTCATTCCTCATCAGGCACGCGTTCATAAATACGATACGTTCGGGTGAATTGTCCTTGAGTGTACAAGATTTACATTTTGACATTTTCTCTCAGCCGAATCAAGTCTTATAAGACGTTCAGGGTACATAGAATATATAGATTATATCCACATACATACGATACAAACAGTTTAGCGGGGGAACGCTTGATTTGATTTAATTCAACAATTAATTTGATAGGATGATGCCGTAAAGAGTAAATATTAAATATTAAATTACCTGCGTCAATTTCCAAGTATAAAAACATTAAAAACATGTATCTGACATACTGTAATAAGCGATTTAAAGCAGGGCATTTAGCACAGAAGGAGTCGAACGTGGATGAAACAAGCTTTATAAAATAATAATAATAATAATGTAAAGAGCTTCGGTGAGAAATTAAATGGAGAGAAAAAAATTATTAAAGTTTCTAGATCTGGGTGCGTAATTGATATCGAGTTCATTTCTTTCATTCCTTGTTTTCTGGCTCTAGACTGAATAGGATATTGCTGACATCACTCGCCGTGGAGTCGTCAGTTCTTTAATTAACTTTCAGTCATTATTCTTTTGTTGTCTCCCCAACATTTGATGACAAGTTGATGAAACAAAAGAATCAGCACTGCTTATAATTTTGTCATGAAGGAAGAGAGCCGGAGTAGTATCCGTACACTCGAACAAAGTCATTAAGTTCTACAAAGAGAGAGACGAAGTGACGAGATGACTCTTAACTATTAATTACATGTACGGAGTTCTTTGTGTCACCATCATCAGACAGAAGACAGAAGATCCGAAATTGTAGACGGATGATGATAATGATGACGAGCATATAAACAAGGATTTATGACAAAGAGAAAGAGAATTTCAATGTACGAGGATTTGTTATTACTATTACCAAAAATAAATTAGTTCAAGGGCTCGCTCTCCCACTCTCTCTCTCTCTCGCTCTCTGTGAATATTAGAAAATAAAATATCGTTTCTTCTGAGGGCATATACATAAAAAGGTAAATTGAAATTTTCTTTTGTACATGGGCGGATGTAAAGAACATTGCCGGAGATGACGCACACCACACACTGTGTATACGTACACAATTTATGTGTATACGTACACAATTTATGTGTACCTGCTTTTCACATTTTAAATTGAGTGTGAATAATGAAGACTATAGGGAGATCACTCATGTGGCAAATTGCTAGACAAAATTTGAAATTTGTTTCTTCTTTTGGATATATCGGCAAAGAAGGAAGAATACAGAATTCTTAAATTCTTTCACAAATACACATACTTTTTCACTTTCCTCTAAAGTCTACATGGAAACGACAAACCTGGTTGTTATTTTTTTTGAGCGGATTCCTCCCTCAAGCGAGTCAATATATTATTATGTATACGAAGGAAAAAAACGGTTAGAGGAGAAGATGGATTTTTTGTTTAATCTTGTAAGTACCGTTTTTTTGTTATTAAATAAGAATTTAAATGGTGTAAATAATATGATTAGTTTTTTTCTTGCATATCAGTATTTTGAAAGGCCAAGAGAGAAATTATAAACCTATGAAAGAGAGAAGGAGACATTTTTGCAGGGAACTTGTTTTTTTTTTGCCCAAGGTTACGACTGTAGTCTTATGTTACTACTACTCGCATACTAAATACATGTATTTAGTATGCGAGTAGTAGTAAAGTGGTAGGTATGTACAAAGTTGTCAGTTGTTGGATGGAAGTTGGAAGATGATCCTCTATCGAGTTCTAGTAGTTTGAGCAATTTGACTGACTGCAAGCAATCGATCGATCGATGCGAATACACGACCTAAAAGTATTCTTTTGAGAGCTCTTTCCTTTTCCCTTTCCTTCTTTCCCTTCACCATTCGAGGATGAAGAAAAAATCGATCTATCAATGGAACTCTTTTCTTTTTTTTTCTTTTTTTTTACATCATACTGATATATCGTAGAGAAATGAGAGAAGAGGCGAGAGAAATGAAGACTTTTGATGTATTAAACGAAAGATTGGGAGCGGCACATTTCTTGGCTCCTCATTTCTAAAATAAAAAATCTACAAGCATATCTGTGTACGATATTTAGTATATATCGAATTGTATGAATATGAATAAAAGTAAAATGTCTTCTAGATACGAGCAAGTTTTTTCAATTCCCTTCTCACTGCATATTTCATTCTGCATGTGTACGATACGATAGGGAAAATCCCCAAATCACACTCGTATTCAAATGCACTTCCCCCCCAAGTCATTTTTCACTTTTCCCTTCATTTCCCCGGGAGCGAATGATTTCATTAGTAGACAACTGTGCGGATTTTTCTTTGAATTTTGAAAATTAAAAAGAAACTCAAGGAGAATCATCAAAGATTGAGTGTCGTATTGATGTATTGATGTTCAGCTTGAATCATGGTTTCATCCTTTTCGACTTTTCCCTCTCCATCCATTTTTGTTCTCTTTTCTCGTAGCTTTGAAATTCCATTGCTTTCTATACTTTCTACTTTCTCTTAGTACACGCAGCGATTCTTTATTTGAGAATGAGGGACAACCTTTCATATCAATTCTCTTCCTTTTCAATCTTCGTCTCCATAAATCATTTGCATCACTTTCCTCCCAGTTCGATTACAATCTGAAAATGTTGTATGTATTGAGTATTGACACAGGAATGATGGAAGTCGCAATACACACAACTATATATGCGGTTCGTTAATATTTTACATTTCTATACAGTTTGTTTCATCTTCCCACGCCTTTTCACATTTTTTTTTTTCCCCAAGAGCTCGGACGGCCCATTTTAATAATAACTTTGGCATTCTCTTTTCAAAATTATTCAACTTTTATATTTGAAAGCCACAAAAATGGGGGGGGGGGGGTACTCTGAATTTATCCCATTGACAGAGAGAAGTCCTAGAACTGATTACAAAATTTCTCGTGTAGGTAGTTTCAATTACATGGGAACTTCTGACTTTGAATTTGAATGTATGTAATATTGGAAAACAGATATGTACGGTGACATGATAAAATGTCCAGCCAGCTCGTAGGAATATGAAAGGCGCTGCTCAAATATATTTCGAGAGTATATAAGCACACAAAAAGAGAAAACATGGTCTCTAAAAGATTTACTTTGGATATTTCCTTGACAAAATATTTATTCTGTATAGAATATTGATAAGCTACAAGTGCAATTATGTCACTACGTAAAAGGATCATCATAAGCTGTGCTCTTCCAGCACGAATATCAAAACAAAAATGTGAACTCGACACATTGGCAAAAAAAAAAAAAAATAACCAGATCCGTGTGTATTTTGTATTTGTATTCTGGATGTTGGATTAAATTCCTCGACGCCTTCATAGAAGCCGGGTTTGTTTTTTTACACGTCCGGTATATATATACAATCCAAATCCAAAATGGAAAATAACAAACAAACAGGAAAAGTGAATCATGAGAAATCCATGTTGATGGAGTACAGACAATCCGTTTATGAAATGAATATCAGACATGACAGACTCAAACAACTACGGAATCCTTCTCAATACCTCCTGACGATCAATATAGATTTGTCTACATAAATAATAAACTGACGATGAGGAGTGAAGAACTTATTGGCTTGTTGTTGTTCTCTCTCTCTCTCTCTTTCTCTTCCTCCGGATAGACGCAATGCTAAAAATAAGTTGTAGTAAAATGCAGATGGAACGTCAACGTGCTTTTACTTTGGTTCGTTCGTCTGCCAAGTACACAGTGTAAGTGCACGTTAAAAAAACCAAGTCATTCCCAATGTCCATTTTAAATCCTAGCCAATTTATCCTGTATATGGACAGTCAGTAGTCTTTTTGTTCGATTCCCTTTGAACTTTTGATTTCCTACACGGATGATTGTGAATGAGAATATATCCCTCTCTCGTGTCTGCAAAAAAACTTTAGTCCTTTTGAACATTAATTTCATACAATGCCCCCGAATGTGAGAATGAAGGATGTAAAAAGTACAACACACATTTCCTACAAATTCAAACGTATGTACATTTCTTTTTTTATAGGTATACCTTCTACAAATCCAAATCCTGTATGTACACACTGGTGCATTCAGGAAACGAAATAATGAAATGACAAAATGTTGTCGCTATATGCAATTTTGAAATCTTGTACTATTCCACAGCTCAATATATTGGAATTGTGTGGATGTTGGTACTAGAATTTATAGTCCTATCGTCCTATATTATTATTATGATGTATGTTTTGAATGTCTTTTGTGTCTTGTATTATGTAAAATAGGGAAACGTTTAATGACGCTATTATTCTCTCTCTGTATATTCCAAAAAAAAACAAAAAATTCAAAGGTGAAACAATCTGTCACACAAAATATATACACACACACAGTGTTTTCATTTGTACTTATACTTATTTGAAAATAATTTTGGTTCAAGGCTAGGAAAAAGGTCGACCGGAACTCGAGTGTATTATTTTCGTTTAGCTCGATTTTTTTTTTGTTTTGACATGCCCGTGTGGCGTGTATACATGTACTTTATATCCACGATTTTTTTTTGTATTGTCTCGGTATTGTACCAATACTTTAATATCAAGAGGGAAAGTACGAAAGGGAATTTATACAAAAGGTCTCAATCATTTGCCACCGGAAAGTTCCATTCAGATTTGACACAAATTCATTACACTTGAATCAAATGTTTATATAAATACAAAAGTTACGATAATATTGAATATACTGCTGGATTCAGTATAAATCCATTTGCTTGTGTACTCTTATATACAAAACTTGGAATAATCCTGATTGTATATATAGTTATCGATATTCCATTTATCAATATTGTCATCATTTCGTACTTCTTCATTTCCACATATACTTTTTGTTTTTAGAAATTCAGGTGTGGTTTTGGGATTCCCGACTCTCAGCTTTCAAATTTTACAATAAAGTTATAATGAGGCAAATCTTTTCACTTTTGTTGTGAGTGCTTCCTACTCATTTTTAAAAGCAATTAAAGTGAAATGCATCATATAAATATACATGTACAGGAAATGAAAACTTTGAATTACGAAGCGATGAAATATGAAATCCAAACGCTTGTCAGTTACTTTACACACTGTACTTACGTACATAGACGACTCTCAAAAGTCATTAAATAATGTTTATCCCTATATCTATATATTATATTATATATAAATATGCATGGAGCATTTAAATGCGCGTTTTGATGACAGTCAAAACATGTGAGGAGAGGACGGGAATTCCAGATAAATTGAAATGAGACAGGGGGATGAAGTTAATCAAATATAATTTGTATGGGCATGAGAAAATTGAAACACAAGTAAGGAAAATATATACAAACTCCGTTTTAAAGTACATATCGTAGTTTTCATGTGAGAAGACTTCATTGAATTTCGAGAAGGAGGCCATGCATGTAATTTAATGCGCCGAGAGAGAGAGAGAGTTCTATAGTGAACAAGTCAGACTGAGTCAAAGTCTCATAAACTATGAAGCGTAATACGATATTTCCTTCATTAGACCATTTCCACAAACGTATGTGTGTGTGTATTCCTTCATTTATATAGATGAATGTAATAATTCCTCGTATTTGACATTAAAACAGTTCCCGACAACCTTCATACCCAAACAACAATAAGAACCAAAGTGGTGTGTGTGTGTGTGGAATAAATGTCGGGGATTTTATATACATCAAACTCGGGAACAGGATTCAAATTTTCTCTCAGAGTAGTAATTAATACAGCGTGGAGAGTTGATGACAACTCTCAAATATTAAAATAGGTACATTTGTTCAGATTCAGAGTGCAATGGAAATCCAGATTGTGAAAATGCAGTAGTATATAGCAATAGAAGAAGAACAGGGAGTAGTCGGCAGGAGAAGGCAGTGGTTGATGGTGGTCGTCGGCTTGTCAAAATCATTTGTGACGCGTTTCCCTCTCCCCAGTATTCAGCATTTAGCATTCAGTATTCATATACAAAGAGGGAAAGCGTGTGAAAAGTCGTAGTGAGCATGAGCACACACATGTTGAGTATCTATCTACGGAGTAAATGTGTCAATCTAGGGATCTCTGACGTTGAGCCTGTTAACCATTCCTAATTTATATATGGGTATGTTCCTAGTTATAGTATACTGAATACGGAGAGAAAATATCATGGAGAGAAGATTTACGGCATAGAATTCAAATATTCATGGTAAATTTTACAAGAGAACGAGAGAAAAAGGGAGAGAGAGAGAGATAATCGAGCAGCAAGTCACATTTCACATTTCTCCTCCAAAGTACAAAGTATTGTACCGACGTAATGAATGTTAAAACCATCCATGAGGAAAATATGAGGAGGATTTTGGTAGCATATTTCACTGTATTTCGACATGTTTTACCATTTTTATTTGAACAAAGCATGTAATTCCTGCGTGAGTTTTGCGCACACACAGTCATATACACTATTCACAGTCCTTCTTTTAATGCTCCCATTTAGAAATCCTTATGGATTTGAGCGTACGTGAAGCAAGTTTTCCTTGCTTCTTTTTTTTTTCTTTGGGTACGTACAGTCGTCATCGTTTTAATGAGTCGACCGATGTTCTCTCTCCCCATATGCTATGTAATGATCAAGCTTTGCATAATAAATGAGCTGGAGAATATAGAACGAATATTTTGTGAAAGACGACGAGCATCAGAGAGGGGACGTTTCAAAAGTCTTGTAGGCGGAATAACACTTGAGATTTCTACCTTCTGTCTCGCTCTTGCATTTATATTTATATTTCATACACCCAACTTGTGTGTGTGTGTGTCTGTGTACGATGAATGTGTGCTTTCTTCGTTAGTCTCCGTCACAATTCGTACATGGAAAAGACAAAAGACAAAATTTAAACTCCAAGATCCGAATGTCAATCTTACGTGATGGAAGCGGTAGCAGCCGGTTGAAAATACAAAGTACAAAATACCAACAGCCAACAACCGCAAAATAGATAGAAAAAGAAAAAGACCCGTCCTGTGGTATAATAAATTTTGGTACATTTTCCAATGGGGAGGAAGGATTACAAATTTCTACATTTTATTGCTTCTTGTCCATTGTCTACCGTGAGTATACGTGTACGATATACAAACGATAGTATATAGAACAAGAAAACCAAGTAAATCTTTTTCAATCTCGTTTCGTTCCACTGTCATGGATTCTATTTATTCTACTGTTCATTTTCTACATTGTGGATTTCCAAGTTGGAATTCGAATTCCCTCATTTTCCGTACACATTCATTTCTCTCTCTCACTCTCTCTCTCGCTCTCTGTGTCTCTGTCTCTGTGCGTGTAATCAAATCTGATGGTAGTTGTATGTATTAACAGTGGGAAAGGGAAACTATACGGGGGTATGCTAATGCTGCTAATGCTGCTAATGCATGACGAATACAAAATATTCTACTCACTACAGGACGACTCTCATAGAATCTCCGATAATGTGACACGAGACACGAATATAAACCACTCGAAATCCTCCTTCGAAACCACCCGTATCTGTATTTAGTACTTGGTTATTGTATCATTGCAAAGTAGAAACTATGTACATACATATACAGTCCAATTTCAACAATGGCAAAGTAGAAAAACCGCAACAACTTCACCACAAACATATGGAAATGTCATTATTAAAATACAGAAAATGGGAGTATCTATAAATAGCCGGAATTTACTCTGGAATATCGTACATACATACAATGGACACATAGCGGACACATAAATTATTCAAATTCGAATGTTTTTATGGCTATCAAGAGAGAATTATAATGACCAAGATAATTGTTTTAATTTCAACTAGTCCTTGTTTGAACTTGAAACCAGCCATTAATTAATTATATAATTATCGTAGAGTGTATTAGTTTTTTTTTTGTTCAATTGACATGACTCCAAAAAAATATGAAGATCAATATTCTGTGTGATGGGGGGAAGGAAATTTGGGGTATTGGTTGAGAGAATGAGTGGGCCAAGAGTGTACGATGAGTACGTATGGCTACATTTCATTTGTGAATGCATATGATGTGAGTATGTGTACGTGCAGGAGAATGAAAATACAAGAACAAGTTCGATTCCAAAATACACGTATACAAAGCAAAGAGTAGATCAACCAATTTCTAACTTTCAATCTGTTTTTCTCATCATGTCCACAATATTTGTAGATAACATATAGGTACGATATATGTAATTTAATTCTATTCTCTCTCATTGTTTACTCTTCTCATCTCTTATCAAACATCTTCTCAAGTTTCACGTAACATACTGTATATATATACAACAACAAAACTCGTGTAATGTCAATGCAATACCATGGAGAACTTTGACCATTTCCTTCCAGATGAATCTCCGAATTAAGCGAAAGAGAGAGAGAGAAAGAGAGTTTCATCCACAAACCACCCACAACCTTCAACCCCGGACGTAAAAGACCACAATAGCCAATATCAATAAAAGACCAAAGACGTGAATTTTGGACTTTACAAACTCTCTTTCCCCCAGTAGCAACATGGTCAATGATGAACAGCAGGCAAAGAGGAAAAGGAGAAAGCAATACGCAGAAAGAGAGAGAGAGAGGCAGACAGAAAGTCCATATGACAATGTCTTGTCTTTTGTGCAGGGCTTTCTGAAAAGCGGAGTTGAGTACACAACACAAGACGTGGAATTTGGAATTAGCAGTGTCTTCAGTGAGAGCAAGTCTGGTTATAAAGAAAAAGAAAACATACACGATTTTCCAAGTTCTCTATTTCTCCCTCTATTTATACACATTTCTTCCTTCTCTCTCTCTCTTTCTCTCTCTCTCTTTCTCTCTCTCTCTCTCACTCTGACTCTACATTGGTCTCTGTTGTTGTCATCTGGAGAAGAAAGAGTGCTAAATAAACGTATGTAGAAAAACTTGTTATTTTCCCTGCTCCTCCTCGTTCACTTTCTTTTCCTCTACAAATATATTTCCTCCGTGGAAATCCACACACATTCTTCTCTCTGTATAGCGATTCACTAGTAGTTCATTTCTTATTCTGTATGCGCACTCTTGCTCTATTTCTTTTCATGTTGTTCTGGTTGTTGTTTTCGTAGTCGTATACATAGTTGTCGTCGTCATCTTCGTCATGACCATCAACTTGTCCAGTTTTGCCTTGGTACGTTTTTGGTTTTTCTATTTTCCATTTCCTATTTCGTATTTCCTATAGATATTTTTTGTCAATGTGTAAAGAGGAGAGTAGTTAGGAAAATGTTTAATGTATAAATGCACTCAAGTTTTTCCTGTCCTCCCTATAAAATTCAATCGAGTGACAAAAAAAACAAGATGTGAAACGAGAAAAAATGATTTTGCTTACACATTTATATATATATATATCTGTATGTATGCGTGAAAAGTGTAGAGAAACCCTGTATGCAAGTGTGAATGTATCTGTATGTAAGACGGCATATACATAATTTTCCTTTGGATATTATACACACGCTTTGCTGCTCTAGACAAAAAAAAAACTAGTAGACGGAGGTCGCATAACCATAACGATCTTGTAGATTTCCTCTCCTTTTTTTTTGCAAAGATATAAAAAAAAATAGCGGTGTTATATGGTTTCACTGTGTGAGGATGACGTGCGTGTTTTTCGCGTCGTCGAGTGGTAAGGGACGCCAAGTAAGTTCCCCGTTGGATTTCTACACATCTGGACAGAAATTGTGAGCTTTCACAATGAACAGGAGAAGGAAGAGAAAGCGAGCGAGAAAGAGAGAGAGAGAAAGAGAGGGAGACATACGGAGGGACGAAGAGGAAAAGGCGTTAGAGAGACGGGCAACCATCTCCGTGTACGTCGGCAACTCCGAGGTAATTCTAATCCTTGGATTCTAAATCCAGGGTCGTTCTTATATTACTCTTCTTTTTTTTTTACTCCCATTCGAAAAATCTCAACTACAGATTCAACTGTAACAACAGACCAACCTGATAGAGATAGAGAGACGGATTGAATTGCGTTATTCATCATCATTCGTTTCGTTAGTCTCTCTCCATCTCCATTTTCTGTACGATGTTTTTTTTGTATATCATGTATATGCTAGACAATGCAAAAAAAATAGAGAGAGAGAGAGAGAGAAAGGAGGAAAGTCAAAGTTATACTGTACAGACAGTTATACTTGTTGGTTGAGAGAGTCAGACTACGTCCTATAATTATTTTATAGCAAGTCTCTGTGATTGGATGATCTTGTAGTGTAGCATACATGACACAGTATATAGAGATATTCGGATTGTACATACGTACATAAAAAATACGGATATATTTATGGAAGATTTAATTGGATTGTGTGTGTGTGAATGCATCCAGTCAACCCTGTAGATCTGTAGATCTAATAATATACCATAAATTAACAATTGGTACTTATATGCTGAAGAGACGGCCCGACGAGGTTAATGTTAACTCTTTGGACGAGGACAAACTGAACACCCCCCATGACTACTTTTAGCCAATAGAAGTACAATTCTAGACTTGAGATTTCCTATACAATTTTTTTTTTGTGTTGTCCTTTCTATTTTATTTTATTTTATGAGCCCACACACACACATAAATACGCAGTTGTCTTCCATATAAATACATAAATATCTGTAGTTATGTATAACCTCAAAGACCACTAAATCCAGGCAGCTATAAAAAAATCCGTATCAAATTTTCCCAATAAAAAAAAGTCCTGGTATATGTACACATTGTACACTCTGATCATAAACGATGCGGAGATGGAGATGTAGAGAGATGAATGATGGGAATGAAATGAAATGAGAGGAGGATGAGGATGGTTAAATAATGGAAATGGAAATAAAGAGAGTCGTACACGGAGTTGGATTGGAGATTAAAGCACAGATTGAGAATACTTAAAGCATCCATCTGAATACCAAATGAATTGTTGTTCAGCATCTATATCTCCTTCAATCATACCATCACACTTGATGACACACACACTGGAACTAATTTTACAAGGCGATGAATTGCAAGTAAGTATGTATTCCCAGTATTTCCAATTGTATACATATCAAACTAATGGAGTGAAAGCACCTACAACATATACAAGTGACGTAGAGCCTGAACCAAATTGATTTAAAATGCTTTGTGAAAGTGTTTTGAAGTCCCATTTTATGCTTCGCAATGGAGAGGGAACTCTTTTTGAAAATTTATTCTAAGGACTGTGCGAAGGATGAGTCAAAGCTTTTATCATTTATATATGGGATTCGCAAATGTAAAATATAAAATAAATCCAAATTCCACATGACATGACATGAAATGTGAGAAAGTATTTATATTCATTTTATTATTACAAAATTTGTCTAGATTTTGAATTGGGAAGAGTTGAAGTTCAGTATAATGTTATTCATAGGTATATACCCACAATTCCTTTTGCCGCTGACGATAAAGTGTATATACTTTTCGGTTATATCATATGTACAGATACTTAAAAGTATTAAAAGTACTCATCACCCGCATAATCGCGACCATCATCATAATATTTTGATGTTGAATTGAGTATGAGCATTCAAGATGCTCATCGGCCATCTCATACAATATTATAATATTTATATACATGTATGCAATTCTTTTCACGAGCCAATGTCATATTCTTTGGATTCAGATCTGAATCCAGGGCAGGAAAAAAGTATAGAGTACAATCAGAATTCATTGTTGAGTGTGAAAAGGGATTTATGATAATGTACTTCATCTCATTACCATGAACTTTCCCATGCAGGCTTCTCTTTTACAGACAGACGCACAGAGAACTGCAGACTCCAAAAGTGACACATCAGAATTTTCTTGTCCCCAAATTGAAATTATGTGGGGCTGAGAAACTGAAACTGGAAATTTGTACTGTGTAAGTATATAGAAGTAGATGTAGGTACTAGACTTTAGGTTTTTCCCCTCTCGTATTCAATTCAATTCAATATGGATAATCGGATTTTTAAAGATTCCCTTGGCCAATTTCCATTTCACTTGTGAATCGTTTCCATGTGTACAATAAGTGTAGACTCAAGTAGACTGCGGATGTACTGACTCTGAGTGAAATGGGAATCCAGAGCACCTAGCAACAGTGTACAGATATGTCCTCACGCACATGTAGATAAAAAAAAACCAATTTCTTTAGACTCTCCATCATATTTCCTTTATCTCGTTATATTTACACAAATGATGTAGAAATTGTGAAGATGAGCTCAAAAATTCGTTCAATGTCGTCCACACATCTCATTTTTTTAAACGGGAAAAAATGGACTGCGGATTTCATAGTAGATTTAGTGAACACGAATATACAGATAATATTACGTAGATATAAAAAAAAATGTACCATGTCAAATGGAGTTATTCGTTTGACAGGATCCGAATCGAACTGTAGGTAAATTAAACTTTATGTATTTAATGTTATGAAGGCTAAGTTAATTTTATGCAACATCAACATTCATGAGAGTCTTGAGTCATCTTTTGTTGTTTGAGCATCACGGATTTTTTTTTATCATTGACGGATATATGGTTCCCTCAAATAAATCAGTATCTATATATATATTACATAATATTTAATTCCTATTTAATCCCCCCAACCGTTCTCCAATTTCTCTCTCTACACAAAAAAAAGGGCTAAAAATACAGATATTTTACGACAGTTTGACTGTGAGCTGGTCCTCTCTCTTTAGCCGTATAAAATCAAATGGATGAAAGCTCATGAAGATAAAGCTAGACATATATATATATATATGAGAGAGAAAGAGAGCGCAACTAAGATTTGATTTTTATCGTACGTACAAAGCCATAGCAAATAGAAAATGAGTAGATATTTGTTTTTTTTTCTGTTCTCTCTGTTCACATTTTCACATATCTGTATATACCGCCCACATGGGCAAAAGAAACCTAAAGATAAAGAGACGTGAGAGTGACAGACAGACTCGTAGTTTTTTTTTTATTTATTTTAAGTTAGATTGATGTTGAACTTACCAAGTACCATTGGAAGGGGAAGTATGGATCAGTTGGATCACCCGGGCTTGGAGGTAATTCTACCAAATTTTCTACTCGAAGAGGCTTAAATCCTCGCTTCACTCGGTGAAATCCCGTCTGCTGGACTGCAACTTTCACCTAGAGAATGAGAATGAGATTAGAACAAAATAAAATGTATTTTATATCTGCGTATGTAGTATGTACGCACTAGTCAATTAATTTGACCTTTACTATATCGATTTATACGGTATATATACATATATATATGTATACGTTTCCATGTTCATTTGCTGTCGTTGAGCTGGAGCTCAATGAAATATTCATTTCCATTCCCTCTCTGCACTTCATCGACCTACTCATTAGCTGAATTATATATGCATATATAGTAGAGGATATTCCTACTCTCTCCAACAAATAGTCAGAGTCATGCATGCACAAATTAAATATTCAGCACAGTATATATAACGACTATTTTAATTGCCCTGTAGCATTCGGTTACAGAAAAAAACTCAAACTCAAACTTGAAGTTTTCTTTCTACTTGTTTTAAATTTCTCTTTTATACCTTTTTCAACTCAGCTCATGGGAGACTTTTAAAGTTTACATTTTTTTCCCCAGCTTGTCTTAGAAAAAAAAGGTTGAGTTTTTTTGAAAGAAGACTTGATAAGTGCAGTCAGTGGAAAAACAAAGTTTGGGCTGTTAGGTAAAAGGAAAGATAAACTAAAAGAGTTTTGTTTCAACTTGTACAGTAAAAGGAGAAAGTAAGAAGAAATATGAAGATGGAAACTGTGTTGAAAGAAAGAAACAACAAGGAGAAGGACGACAAACACACTGATGAGAAGGAAAAGAAAAATGATGTCGAGTTCAAATATGCAAAAGCTTTGACTGTGAGACCAACTCTAAAAAATAGTGAAGGAGTTAACGTTAAAAGACTAAAGACAAGGTGCACAAAAGTGGGGAAAGGCTTTCTTGGAAACACTATAAATATTTAATAGATGGACTTTAATGCTCTCTACTAAACAAACCCACATAATCTGAAAGGATGAGGACAAGTACAGAGTGTATAGGGGGGAAAAAACTTCGATTTCTATATACTTCAAGTCTCTCAGCTCACCTTCAACCTTCAACTGTATATATACGTATAAAGAAAAACTTTGTTTCAATAATATGCATCTTGCCTTTCGGATTTTGTGTCCTTTCTTTTACCTTTCAAATGTCCTGCTTTGACACCCACAAGACAAAAGTTTATTTATTCCTTCTGCTAAACCATACACACTATAACTGTTTAAAATTTACAAGGGAATGGCTTGGATTTAAGAGAGACTAAATCTAAATATTATACAGACATTAGTATCAATAATTAATTGCCTATAGTCAACATATGGAAATTACTTTTTTGTTACCAATGCAAATGAGCAACTCTTGTACTGACAGTCGACAGTGCTCTATCGATTGTCCTTTTCTACCGAATATATCTGTATATTTTAACTACAAACCATAGATTTTCATAAATGTAAGTTTCTGAATGTGTGTCTTTTCCAAAACTTTTCCTAAATCCCTTTTCCCCATAGAAAACCCCCAAAAATTAATGAGTTTAGAAGAAAAGTTTCATATGTATATATTTAGAAAAACCAAACGAAGGAAACAGTCAAATGTTTACATTTATATTCAAAGGTTTTTGGTTGAGTTTACATTTTTTTTTCATTTTGTTTTGAAAAACGTAATAAACATATAGTTTCACGTCAAAAAGAAGATTAAAGATTGGGTTGAGAAGGATGCAAAACAACGAACAACGGATTGGAGAGTATTATAGAGGTTTTAAATGTGACGTGTGGAGGATAATAAGGAAAGGACGAAAAGGAGTCGAGACGAGGAGCAGGGAAAATCTTTGAAGTTATACTTAGTATTGTATTTTTCCGAGAAAATTTTGAAACATTTGAACAAGTTCAAAGAATTTGGGTCTTAACAAAAGTAATATATAGGGAAGAGAATATCTGTGAGGAGAGAGAAATATCTGTGAGAGTTCCATTTTACGTCTCCACGTAATACTCTCAAATTATTCTGTACCTATAATCAGGCTGATTATATTCTTATACAGATATATATATATATAAGAGAGAGAGAGAAATGTATGAATTCATGCCTTGAGCACCCTGCTAAGAAATGACCAGTTGGGAGACGACTAAATACAACGTAGTTTCTCATTCTCAAAGTAAAATACGTGACATTGGCAGTCGTAATCACTGTACTTGAGAGTCGATTGTGTGCCGAGCTAATAATAATGCTAACAGTAAAGTGTTGGGAAACTCTATTCAATTTTTCATGCATTTATGCATAACATTTTATTCTATAATATTCCGTATTTCTATATAGTGCCAAAATTCCTCCTAATTTCCCGTATTTTCCGTATAATGTCGAATATTCTCTAAAACTTTATTTTTTTAAGGACGCGCTCTTATGTCAATTTTACTCAAAGTTTTCAAATTACTCATGTTTTTCATCACATCATATGACATTGGATTAAATAGTTGAGGAACGGAACTATCACTGTGTAGGAAATGAAATACATACACGAAACTAGGAAATAGTAAAATAAAAATATAAAATGTACATACTATTTACTATATGTACAAAGTTTTTAAATTTGCTCCAATAATTTCTAAAAGAAAAACTTATTTTGTCTGTTTCTATTTCCATATTTTAGAATCCAAATGGAAAAATTCGTAATGAGATTGTACATATGGCGAGATATCCCATTTTATGGTCGGTGATTTTTTCTCCTTTCTGTCACTATCAGTTATGATTTAGGGAAAAGCTGCTAAAACGTATAGAAATGTACCCCAACCAATCCAATAGTAAAAAATCCTCAGTTTTCCTATACAGATGGAAATTGATTGCGTGGGCTCAAGGAAGTCCGAAAGAAACAAGTTCCTGTCAACTACCTAACTACTCTGAGACTCCGTCGACTCACCAGAATGAAATATAATCTTTTTCTCTCTCTCTTTGTCCTTCTCATCTTCCTTTTCGAGCTCACTAAAAGGAAAGAATTTTAATGGCCATTCAAGATGGTGTCCGAAAAACTAAAGAAGTTCATCTCGGAAATCTTTCAAACTCTATAAAGTCTGAAGGAAAAATAGAAAACGGGTAAAATATCATGACCATATGGGAAAAACCTTCGTAAAAGTACCTACACATAAAAAACTCAGTCCTCGCCCAAATCATCAAAATTTGGAATTTGGAATCTCATTACATTTTTTACCTTTTGTTCCTTATATAAAATCAAAATCAAAATCATGGCTATGTGAAAACACCGAATTCTTTTCTCCTTCCCTTATTTGATTTTCAACCTTAAAATAACAAACAAAAGGTCAACTAACGAGTCAAAGAGCTCAACCAGCTGCTCACTCACATATATTAATGGAAATGCTAAGATGAAACGAAGAGTTTGTTTTTGTTTGGTGACTATATTATGTACATATCTGGATTTTTCAATTTCCGCGACGAGTAACAAACTTTCATCATCTCACATTCAAGATCATAATTTCTAATTTGTAATTTTGTTCATCGCGGAAATCCCTGTGGTTTTCACTGTCACTGTGTTTCCGATATTAAAATTTTGAATATTAAATACATAGAAAAAAAATGAACTTACCAAAGGATCAGCCTTCAACTTGCGAGTATGTGGAACGCTACGTTTGGAACGAGCAATTGGTAAGGTCCGATGCACAAAATGGAACTCATCTTCTGTCCCAATCAACTATAAAAATGAAGAAAAAAAAATTACCCGAGCTTTAATCAAGTGATAATATAATGAAAAAGTCAATTCCATTTCATAATGGGGAACATACATGACTATAAAAAAAAACCTAGAAGTCAAGATATTGATGTTAAAAAATAAATTGCATTGATAGAATCAGCGTATAATTAATTAGCCGTCCTCAATCCTCACGCACACATTATCGATTATCGACTATCCATTTTTCCAAGGTCAAATACAAAAAATAACAGCTTCTAATTCCTTCCAGTTTGGGATCGGACTTGATTAAAGCTAATTTCACATTCGATGATTTTACAACGTGATAAATGGAATAAATATCGTTGTAAAAGTTTTGTTTTCACGTTTCAGGGGGAAAAGTAAAAACGATAGAAAGTAAATGAAGATTTGTTTCACTTACCGGTCCAACATTTTCAAATCCATTTCGTTTAGCAATTTCATTAGCCATTTTATGTCCATGTTTCCCATTCAATTTGACATAGAATGAATTGGTAAAAACTTCCGGAGCCCCTTGACTTAGACTACAATATGTGAGGAGTACTGCCACGGTCAGAGAAAGCCATTGAAACATGACCAGTTTGAAGCTGTCAAGCCCACAGCATGATTTCACAATCCTCATTGCCTAACTTGGCTCACGTTTATATCTTTAAACGGTGATGTTGTCCGGGATGTAAAATTTTCCTTCAGATTTCACAGTATGTACTACAAAGTTTGGATTCACACACATTTTAAAAAATCATTCATTTTGATTATTATTCATTTTTATCATTGACCTTTTCTAATCACAAATTACAATCATAATCCTTAAACTGATTTCTAAATGAAAAAAGGAAATCCAATTCAATTATATTTGTTTCAGTTCTTTCCGCAGTTAAAAAATGATGATGATGATGCGAAAGAAAATGACAAAATTCCATTTGATATTGTAAAGGCTGTGAATAAAGTTGATGAAAAAACTTTCACCACGAAAAATTAACAGCATATAAAGAATATTCAAAAAGAAATTGACAGTTTATTGCGTAAAACATTTGACTCACATAAGAATTTCCCGTGTTCTTTTGTTTTTTAAATCCAAGTTGTGACTTCAAGACGTGTTATTAGTATCACAATTTTGCATAGAAATTTGACTCAAAGGAGGTTGTAAATTCCACACAGTTAATAGAGACTATCAAGCGACAGCCAAATGATGAATTATTTTGTGTATAAAGATCTTTTAATCAAGCTTTTTATTTACCCTCAAAAAAAGGAATGGAAATAGCAGAGAAAATAAGTACAAATGAGAAACTCAGTGTATTTTTTACTTTCCTGTAGTATAGTTATATATTATATTTATAAAATCACAATGGTTATTAATTCGAAACGAATGAGGCCAGGTACGAGAAATGTGTAACTCAGGTTATAAATTTGTCAGGTAAATCAGTGTACAATAACAAAAAAATTGAGAATTCAACAATTCAAAAAGTGTAGGGTAAATGCTTGATGTGCTTGTAAATAATTTTGGTTATTTACTTAGCTTGAACATGAATCAGAATTTTTTCTGACTATATACGTACGTAGAAAAAGAGAAAGAGAGAGAGAAAGATTGTTGAAAATATTTCCTCCGAAGAAACTCAATGAAAAAATGTAGGAACAAAACTGAGAGCGAGCACACAAGTAATTGAGATGTTTCTTGGAATCGGAATTTAATCCCAATATTTTAATTCATAGAGTTGTGAGGGTAATGTCTAATGTCGAAGGTCGAAGATCGGGGATAATCCCCTTTTTTAAAAAACGGGATTACTTCTTCGACTAATCTAATATAATAATTATTTAATATATTTTCCTTGTTCCAGTTCCAGCATAATTTTTTCCAAGAGTCTTGTTGAACAAAAACTTGTCTTGGTACAGATCACAGTAGAACTGAAACCAAAGAATTTATTGACGAATGAGAAAAAAGGTTCAAGTTTTTTGGTGTTATGTGTATGTGCGATGTGTGTACGTATGTATGTATGTATATGTTGGTTGTTGAGGGACTAGAGAGAGAGACACAGAGAGAAAGAGAGAGAGACCTTCCTGCCTCACTATTTCTTCACTGTATTTGCTGTTCCTGCTGGTTCTCGGGTAGTAAAATGTATATGAACGCGGGGAAATGGACTCGTTTCACACGGATTACTTGGTACAGAAAATGCCCATTGAAATGAACGTCATGAAGCGGTGTTTCAGCGTCACCAAATTGATTTTCAAAACAGCGCATGAACCACCACGATCTTCTACTCGCTTTCTCCTTCTCTCGCTTTCTCTCGCTTTCTCTCGCTCTCATTCTCTCTCTCTTGCTTTCCCTCTACCAGCCGTTCTTCTACCCAGACCATTCTCTTTCTTTTCCTCACCATATGCAAGACAAAGAATCAGCCATACTTTACTACTTTCCCTCCATCCTTACTCAAAATATACATCCATATCTACATATCACCAATAATAATATCAGTAGCGCGAAAGAAGAGTCATATACAGATAGAAAAACCTAACTGTGTACCTGTTCTCTCTCTCTCTCTCTCTTTCAGATTCAGTTCCTCACTTTCTATTTGTTTTGCATTCTTCATTCTCTTTCTCTATGTCTTTGAGAAAACCTTGACGGTATAAGAGAAAAACCTTACTCATGTGTGTAGTCTTCAATTCTTCATTCATGTACTATTATCAACACCCATATAATCTATTCAATATGTATAGTGTACATGAAATTCTCTTTCGATTAAACATTGTGCATGTATTTGTATATATATATATGCATATTCGTTTAGACAAACTGAGCCCGGCTTGCTATTAATAGAGAAATATATAGTACAGTTTTTTCATTTTTGGATTCTGCCGTTTGCATATCATACATGGAAATGTATGCACATATCGTACATGTGCATGTGTGTACACAAATTCACTTTCACGGTGAAAAGGTAGATGTAACGAAAGATAGTCCACGTACCTACATTGCTTACTCCATACATTTGTACTATATAGAGAAAGTAAACATGATTTCAGGCGTTCTCGTTCTCATCCAAGTTTTTTTTATTGAAGCAAATGTGTGTGTGTGTAATACGGGTTTAGTTCGTCACTGTCTCGGACGATGCAAACGATAAGAATGTATTTATATATATGACACGACCATGGCATGTGATTAGAGCTTTCTCTTTTACACACAAAAAAAGAAAGGTGAAAGATGCATGAATTATTACTTGTAGCTGCGGAACGTTTTACGTATATGTGTAGCATCTATATTGGATATGATTCTATATGGATGATGTGGATATTGTGGATGTGGATGATGGCAGATGGGAAGTTGTAGATACTTTCTCTGTATGTATTTCATATGTTATCCCTGCACACACACACAAACACACATACAGGCATCCTTCTGCATAAACAGTTTCCATGTGTATCCTCCCCAGCCTGAAGACTTAACTATACATGTATACATGGATACATGGAGATATACACATATAAGTGTGTGTAACTGGAGGAACAGATGCAAGTAAATTCAAACCATACGGATGAATATTTAGTTGAGACTCACAGATGAGGTCTCTCGTCCTTAAATATCAATGCTCCGAGCAGCTTGAGGGTATTTGGGCAATGAGAAGTTCCCTTGTATTTAGTTGGCTTTTTACTATAGTGGAATGAGAGAGCTAAAGCGCTCGACGACGCCATCAACTGCAGGGGAAAGCAAAAGCAAAAGCAAATACATGAATACCTATTATGTGTAGTCATGAAGGAAATTGTGGATTGGGAATAGCTTCAACACAAATATACGATAGAAGTGTGTTTTATAAAAGAAAATATGAAAATATGAATTTAAATTCTGTTTCATAATCCACAATTTTCTATTCCGCAACACAGACACAAAATACGATATGTTTAGAGGATTTTCTTTGGCATTCATTTAGATAATGGCAGGGAAATTTGAGAATAAATTTTCTTTCTTTACTCTCTCTAAATTGAAGAATTATTACTAGGAAATCCAGCGGACGTGTATAGGGAAAATATTTTACGTGGAAATAATTGATATCCATGTCCATGTTGGCTTATTTTATTTTTTAAATCATAAATTCATAAATTGATGGCAAAAATTCTCAAAAACGACATCATTGTACAGTTCTATGATGGCAAAATCGGTTTGCCAAACCATCTGTACCTGTTATGTATAGAAATAAAAAAATTTCTTTGCCGACTCTTATGAAATTCATTTTGAGAATATGGAATGCCCTCAAAGCTTTACAAAAACTTGAGGGCTTTAGTTTGAAAGTCCAATATGTAATTCCAAGTGAGAGAGAATATATTGTAAAGTATTTTACCCATGAGGGTAACAAGAAATTGGGGAAAAAAAAAAACAATTTACTTTATTTCCCTGCAAATCAAACAAAAAATACAAGTTTTTTCAACCCTGAACTTTGATGTAGGCAATTCAAAGGGATTTTATCCCAACAGATTGTGCAACTAATAGCAATAACTATACATTCAATAATACACAATTCAAAGAAAGGCTCTCATATTAAAGCACACACGAGTTTCCACAATGTATATACATATGTAACAAAAAATGTTCATTTATTGTAATTCCGACAATGTAAAAACCTGAGAGAGAAAACCAGGACAAAGAAAGTATGTAGAATAAATTTGTACTGTGCATTAAAATTAACTGCCAGTGAGACATTTCTATATAGTTTGTACAGAGTCGGATGCCTGGAGCAAAACTCAAACATATGGTAACTGTAGATAAAAATCAAACAATGCACTGTGATCATATAAATAGGCTCGTCGTTTCACTTTTTTTTACTGCCGAATGAAAATACTTCTTCATAGTGTGTAAAAGAATTATAAATATGAGAGCTAGACGGAACCCCACATACAACCGAACGAAAAGAAAGTTGTGTATACTCAGCCACTGACTGTGAGCCCCTTATCTTCCGGAACTCCTGAACAAATGAAGGAATAATGTTAGTGTTATCGCTAACAACATTCACGGTGAAACTACAATAATTTGCTTCTTGTTTTTATACCATGGCTTGGTTCATTTAACTTAACTTGGCTCTGTGCGTAATCAGTTTCTACATTCCAAGCCACTAACTTTTCTCTATTTCTCTATTTTATTTCGTCTCATTTTGGAAAGAGAGAGAGAGAGAGAAAGAGAAAGAGGGAAAGAGAAAGGGAGAGAAAATAAATGCTGGAGGAGAAATAACGTACAATTACATTTATCATCTTGATGAATAATTCTAATCCCTGTAGGTTTTACTGGAAGGAGGATAGAGAAATTATTTCACTACCCATTAAAACTGCACAGGGAAAGTTTGACATTCAATTTGATAGCTCCGCTCCTCCACTGTCGACTATATAGAATAAAAACTAAAGACTTGAATGAAATTGTACTAATTATTAATTATTAGTATTATGACATAACCCATTTAAATAAACGTGGGTTTTTTTTTGTGAATGCTCCGTTTTTACGTTGCCCAACCAGTTACCACAGTTTATTAATCTTTCTCCTAACGATGGCTCTCCTCCCTTTTACAATGGTAATCAAATGGACATGCAGGCTTTATACCTTTTTATTAAAACAAATACAGGAGGAGATGCAACATATTTTTTTTTACCTTCCTGTATACCGACTCCCACACCGTCCGCATGACGCAATGGAAAAAATCTTTCCTTCAATCCAAACATTCATCAAAAAATCACAAGGGACACACTTTGTCAGATAAAGACAAAACTCTTTGCAAATACTATAAGACATTTGAAATCGCTGTTTAATTTGCTCGTTTTCCGAGGCGCTTAAACTCCGTTTGTGAATTGTACATATTGCGGACTTTTATGATGTTAGGGCAGATGTAAGTAAGTACATTATTTGCTATACGTATTCCACAGCAAGTGTATGGAAAGTTGTGTGTACAAGGAGCAAAGCGATAAATGATGAACGAATCTGAAAAACTGAGGGCAGCTGAAAATATACGATATATATATATATAAATGTAATAGTAATTCAGGAACATTATTTGTTTGTCATTTTATGACTCATTTAACGCCTACTCAATAGTAACTCAACTCAATAGTCAATATAATAAGTGTAAGAGACAGTAGGAGATATGTATGTACATATAGTATTGCATTATGCATGACATTACGCAAAATTATGTTACACAATAACATCCATAAACCAAAGTCTCCGGATTCGCCTACCGCACACAACTAAAATAGTACATGCACCACACAAAATGTAATAATGTTTCAACAGGCAGTTACTTACGTACATTGCTTGTACCCGTCAAGCGAGTAGGACACACATTCAGTGAGTGCGAGAGAGAACGAGACAATAAAATCCAGAGTGTACAGATATACCAGTACATCGGCATTATATTATAGGTAGACATATTGAAATAATAAAATCTCGTATACATACACACATATATTACTGAACAATAATAAAAAGGAGTCTGGTGGAAAATGGCAAAGGAGAATAGTACAATATTCAAGAGAATAGAAATTCGTTGTCGAAATGGGATGGAGATTCATTTCTCCATGTATAAAGACAGGGAGATAAAACAATGAAAAAAAAAAAAAAAAATTCGCGTCGTCGTGTGCTCGGCAATTTAAATGGTATATATACAGATAGAATCCGTTGTTTCAATCCTATACTCTATATACTCTTTCATTACATTTCTCCTCGGTAAACTTTTCACTTGCTCTTTTCTTGATCTCCCAGTCGAGTCTTCCATTCTGTTGTGGTCCAGTGTACAGACGACACATTTCCCCCTAAATTCATTGCACAAATCCAACGAGACTGAGGTGAAGATGCATTGAGCAGCATGAATACAACAGACGAAACTGTAACTGTTTAGTACAGGACTAAACATGTGGCTTATTCACCGTGTTCTTATTTTTAGTATCAGTACATACAGGCTCCTTTGATCTTGATCTATTGAAAAGCTGGAAAAGAAAGCATGAACATCAATTTTTTTTAACCCATGTTTTTTTTTGTTTTTCATTACTTTGTTCAAGATTTCATCCTTTTCTTTTATACTTATCGATTGCAATTATAAAAAATTGAGCGTTACATTATGTTGAAATGAAAATGTCGTTTGATTACTGTGAAGTGTCCATTTGCGCACTTTATTAAAATTCATACGCTGTGATAACTATGCAAAAATTAATTGAACAGTGAGTAATTAAATCAAAGGAGAAGAGAGAGAGAGACGAGGAAGCAAAATGTAATACTAAGGCTTTCACTTTTTCAATTAAACATGAAAAGAGAAATGTTGAGCTACTAGACAATATGCGCACTTTGTAAATGTGAGACTTTCAAATAGAGATACAGAATCAGAAACTCAACTTGAATTGTTAATTAAATAAGAATGGGAAAGTTTTGAAGACAACGTATGTCAAAGTTAATTTTACTGTTTCCTATAGTTTATTTACTCTCTCTTTCTTCTCATTCCCTGTCGTTTGTCGTCAACTACTCAAATCTTTTCATCGTCTTTGAAAAAAGCAAAGAGAATTTTATTACATTTCACGCTCAAACAAATAGAGCTACAGAGAGACTTTTGTGTCACTGATTTCAACTAAAACAAACAAACAAACTACACACAGAGTAAAAATAATCATGTTGCACATTCTTCCATGCTCGGGCCATCTTATACAAAATCTCAACTTTCTCCATGTTTGATGAGAATCGTCGCCTTTCACCACTGAACTTTACCACAAAAGTACCACGAAAGTGAACAATTTTGATCACTATAGCCTATTATGTTCCTCTAGTTTCCCTGATATCATGGTTGTAGAGCGTGATGCAGACGAATAAATCACTAATTGAATCGACATGTTTATGCTTTGAAGATTTATAGAAATAACGCCAAGACTTATTTCACAATTCATTCCACGGCATTTTCTTTGGTTTCCACAAATTTATTCTGGTAAAATAAATATGGTATATTTATGAATGCATATGAGAAACTGAAACGATTAAGAATACATTGGTTCTTTGGATAAAAAATTTGCAAAAGAAAAAGAAAGAAATAGAAATCATTTTGTTGTCAATCTCTTGGATACTATTGATCCTTTGGGAATGAATCCTTCTTTGTCAAGTAAATTCCGAGCAACGTTATTAATATGTTTGAATCGGTCTGAATATAATAGAACGCCGCCGTACCATCGACTCACGACAATTAATACATTCTTGCAGTTCAAAATCTGCAACAAATATAAATAAACAAAAATACATTTTATATACTGAAACCTTATATCGCGAAAAATTATAACAAAATACTTTCAATTTTGAATGTACACAAATATGTCAGATACAAAAAAAAACACTCAAGAAAATACATGGAAGAATGTAGAATGATTCAAGACTTATAATGATGATGGTTGGATACTGACTTGTAGTAAATGAAGTAATCGACTCCCAGCGTGAGTCTCCCCATCATCTTCACAGTTTGCAATATACGTTGGTGGGGATTCCTCTTTAGAAATTCGATAGGCGTACATGTTGTGGGTTGCAGCAGCAATTTTCTTGTTTCCATAAAGCTCATCAAGTACTCGCCTATAAACAGAGTATAGTAGAGGAAAAAGAACTCGATTACTATAATTAGAAATTAGACATTTAATGTAATTGTTGTTAACCTAGGCCTAGACGGCATTATTTAGTCAGTTTTTCCCTGAAAATAATTACAAAAAATTCAAGTTTCAAAAAAAACTTTCCTTTAGATATATCTAAAATAGAGCCGAGTGAAAAATAGTATGTACATCAAACGAAAACAACTTGAAAATTCAACGTTTAATATGCACACGATGGGAATGCATTTGTTGAACAAATTACACTTGAACTGGAAAATATTTCCATTACCATTCCATTTACAATTGCATTCGAACACGCAGTAATTGAATGTCAAAATCTCTAATGGACTGCTGTACAAAGGATATTGCTACAAAAAGATGCGCATTATGAAGTAAACGAAGCAATATAGAGAAAGGTTACGAAATAAAAGAAATTCATGAAGTCTGTGGTTCTTTGAAAAGAAATCAAAACGATTTAGACGAACAACCATATCAAAATTGAAATTTGGAATTTATTGTGTATACACGTATTAGTGGGTATTTTTGTACTTACTTTACATCCTCCACAGAGCGGACTGCGGCTAAATGAGCTTGAAAAGTACTTTTTCTATCAGTCAAAGGTTCTCCAGTAATAATAATTTTAGAACTATCAGTTTCATCTCTGTGTTTAGTTTTGTTGTATTTGTTGGTTGAAGTCAAAGAAATGGAAGTAAACGATGTAGACAATAAATCTGATTCTGCTTCATCTTCATTATAATCATTTTCGTTGTACTGTTGACTCAGACTCTGGGATTGCGGTGGAGTTAGTGGTGATGATAGTGGAGACTCGGCAAGGTCACTCAGTGTAGGCATAACTGGTCTAAGATATTCAGGTTTCAGCAGCAGTTCTCTAAGTGATTCGACCCAGAAATAAACAACAGCCTCTCCGATGTGAGACCTTTAAAAATGAAGCCATAAATACATATTAAATTGTCTAAGTAAGTTGACTCTGGAGAATATTAAATGTTCTAAGAATTATTAATGATATATCTTGAGACACATGTGTGTGTATTGTGTATGGGGGTTGTTCTAAGACAAAGTGAACCATTACTTATCATGATGAATTGCAGAAGGAATGAGAAAGGGACTATTTTTTTGTATGCATTTTCTTCAAGATGCTCTCGCGTGAAGAAATGTTACAAGTAATTTGATAAAAAGTAGACATCATGTAAATGTAATATAGCCCTAATATGTATGTATTAAAGAAATTACAAGTAGAGGTCATCTAATGCATTGCAGATGGTCTTTTTCTGTTTTGCATCAAGCCAAGGCACACTGAGATTGTACATTGGAGGCGCATAGGCAGGGTATTCCAAATTATAAGACACGACAAAAGTAGCCTCCTCTCCTTCCTCGTCTCCAACATGAATCAAGATACTGAAGGTAGAATCATCTTCTACCTGAAAGTCTGTACTATATATGGACTTTAGGATTTCAATTTCTTCTTCCTACATCAAAATCATATAATATAAAAGACAAGAAAACGACAAATAATAAGAGGAGAGGGAGTTACTCTTAGTATGTATTTGGAAGAGAAGGAAAAAAGAACTCTCTGGGCATCATCATTCACAACATACTTATAGCTACTGCGCTGCTCGAATTCGCGTTCATTCAGATATTTTTTTCATATATATTTATATACTTTCTCCTCTCTCTTCGTATTATATCCGCACATACAGTATCCTTTATTCAGACTCAAGTTGTAATAATAATAATATGCGTACAAACTACTACAAACACTATTTTTCCGTTACTTTTCATCCTTCATTCTATAGTATATTTGACAATGATGACATACTTACTTGCTGGGCAATATTCTGTTCAACTAGTTCTTCCGTTAGTCGAACATCCTCAGAAGACGAAGCCATGATGGGATGATATACCGTATACGCTATTATAGAGTCGCACCTTTTTATAGTGTCTCACCTCTGGAGAGACTAAATTCTGCTCCCATATCAAATACATTAACGTACATACATACAATGCTATACAGTCCCTGGGACTCTATATTTTGAAATACACTCCCTGTGACTCTATTATAGCGTATACGGTATCTATTTTCCGCTTTGCATGACGCGTATTGTACGCGGCGTATGTGTAAATACACGTAAAGTGAAACCGTTAATGACGATGACCTCGACCTGTAGTGAAATGTTGACATGAATCTTTATTGTACATTGGGGTGACATTAGCTATGTATAATATAATATATCTAAATACACACACATATGGCAAAATAATATCTCGCCGAAATAAAATGATACAGATGTGTGTGTGTGTACTTACTTTAATGTTGACGTGGTTTATATTCTCCAGTCCAAAGTATAAAACAAACGAACTTTGTATAGAGGGAAAGCTATGGCATGAGGTTGAATTTAATTATCAACCAATTTCACAAATTAAATATTCTTTGCAGAGAGTACAGTGAGTACACTAATATTTAACAAGAAAGGCATTACGAAAATCTGGACCATATATATCTACAATATCTACCTTGATCTGGACTGGCCGATTTGAAGTTAGACGCGGTCCTAGTAGATTTTGTGAGACACCAAGGAACTTCCTTGAAGGAAGGACATTTTGATCCATATGCCAATGAGAACGAGACAATAGTTTTTTTTATTTTGGATTCAATTATCGTTTTTTATTAGCAATATTTTGTAAAAGATATCTCTCGACAAATTACCCTTGACTCTACTCAGTGTATGTATATAGACTCTATTAAATTCTACTTACATACTAAAATACACTAACATCAAAATAAAAGCAAATTTTATTATGTATGTTGGAAATGAATTTCAGAGAAATGTATACTTCATTCATTTTCGGCATAAATAATCATTCATAATTTTTGTAGTCCAATTACCTCTGTTTCTATAATACTTTAATAATAGGTATGGTTATATAGGCAGCTGGTGAAAGATATGTAGTGGTCGTTACAATTTTTGCATATGTTGGAAGTAGACATAAATCCGCTTAAAGTTAGTACATATATCATATTAGATTATAGGTATATAGGTACTAAAAGTACAGTTGACATACATTACATATTACATTACATACGTGTTATATAAGTACATGTTTGTGAAGAGATTTATGTGATCCACTAAAAAATGATGTAAAATAGAAAAAATAACAGTTAAACGAATGACATTCAAATAAATATTCGACGTATAATTCCTTTAGATTTTAAGTATGTAAAATTAGAGGATTAAGATTATAAAGATGAAAGAGAGTCTTCTGTAGTTGCGGAAGCTTTCCACCGTTCACATCGTGGACAAGGTTGTTGACTATTCATACAGAATGAGTGGTATACAGCTCCACATACTAAGCACTGCAATGAATCATATGAAAGTAGTATCATGAATTCAATTTTAATTTTAAAAAACTACACGCGTATGTAATTGAATTCCTGTGCATAATTGTACACCCATTTTCTTTTCCCAAATACCTTATAATTGGTCTCCAATTCGAAAGGGAATATCACTTTCGGGTCTTTGCAAATTTCGCAAACGAATCCTTTCAACTGACAAACAGCACATGAAAATATATGAGATTTCCCAAAATTCACTAGCTTCATTAAACTAGATGCTAGGCTTCGATTTGGAATGTTCAACAGATCCTGTACAAACATTAAAATTTTCATAATAAGTATTACTAGATATGCGGAAACTATTACATATTTTGCATTGTTATACCTTGACATTTGATTTCAAATGCATTAATCATTCATAATATTAAATATAAATCTGGTCGTTTATTGACTTACCGCTAAAGAATAAAGATGAACTTCCTCGTATAAATGCTCTTTTGGCCAAAGGTCTTTGGTAATCTCGTTCAAGTCAGGCTCTTTACATGTTCGTAAATATAGACTAATAGACTGCAATTTAGTACGTAGAATCTGAAATGAGAGTACAGTCAATAATTATATGAACCTAAATGGGTAAATAGGAAGATATCCAAACAAGTGAATTACGAATAAGGGTACTTACTTTAACTTCTTCAAATTCTTCAACTTCGTTATAAATTCTATTGTTAATTTTGGCGAGGTCAAATATTGGTTGCTCCTGAATATCTTGTAAAAATGCTTTTCCTTGCTTACTCACACTGTACCGAGTAAAATCCCAATTCAATAAAATCCTTGATGGAATCACAGATTCGTCGTTTATATGGCACTCCTGGCAAAAATAATTACCGGACAAGGCACACAATCTATCATATGAAAAGAAAAACATTATAGCTTGAATTACCTAAACATCTATATCTAACAATTTATAAGTTTTTAGTAAAAACCATGCACATTTGTACACGTATATCAAAATATCAATTAATATTAACATTAACTATATATACGCACTTTGCAGGACCATAGATCATTCCAATAGGCCTGTCACAATTCTTGCACCTATAATTTTGAGAATCCATCCCAACTTCTTTAGGGATTCTTTGAAGGTAGGAATTGACTTGTGGCAGCTAAATATGACAATAAATCTTACACTTATGTTCTCCTTTATTTTCAAGAATGATTATATTCAAACGTTTGAAATTGCAAATGTATGTGTTATATCAAATTTATATTATAAATTAAAAAATAATAACCATTTCTGAAAAATGTCCACTACTTGAGATAATTGAAAAAACTTCAAATCCTAGTGGATCTATCGGTGAGATGGGTGTGCACTAAATACACGAGACAATAAAAACAAAAGTCTATTAGTAAAATAAATATTTGGAAGGATAATTACAGTACAACTAAAAGCCGGATACAAAGACATATCATTAACAACAACGCGTAAATAAACAAAATAAATTCTTACACTGCGGTTTTCCTCCCCACTATCACTACTTAAAGCTGTGGCACTTCTTGGAAAAACGGAATCAAGATAACTCTCTGTGATGGGTGTTCCAACTGGATGATTCTGATTATATGTATTGAGTAAATCCACATAACTATCCTTTTCTTCATCATGCAGCAGTACATTAGTACTTTGAGTCGAATCACATTTTTTAATATTTGTATCAATTGTAGTTTGTATAGTTTCTGGAAATTTATTTGAGCAAGATATAAATTCTGTAGATTTCTCTGAAGGATTCCCTTTTTGAGTTTTGCAAGGGCTACATGACAAGTCTTGTATTCCATCTTTCCTAGGGATTTCTCGAGGAATATTCTGCTCCTTGGGCACAGTTTTATCTATTACTCTATTCGTTGTTTTAGAGTCCATTTGATTATTACTATTGAAATCTGATAGATTTTTTCTTTCTAGTGTTGTAAGAAATGCTTCCTTTGGAGGTGTAGAGTTGGATGATTTCCTACTCGAAACTCTAGAACCGGATGGATATACCGGTCTGGATGATGATAGAATAACTCGAATAGCTTCATCTTCTTCTAATAATGGTCGTCTAATGGGTTGTACAAAAGATGGAAGATTCCTTTGATTCCTTAAAGAATTTATACCAATTTGTAATGATGGTAATACTTGAAGATCCTGGGAATCCATATTCTCTGCCACATCTACTCCTTGTGTTATAGAATCATTTGGATTTGAAGATGTCCAAAGACCGACGAGGGATAATGGTCCACTATTCCAAGCATTCAACAGACTTGAATTACTAGCTAATTGAAAGTCATACGGTTCCACCTGTCAGAACAACAATATATAATATATTTGAATATATATTAACAAACGAATCTATTTATATAATTAAAATGCATGAATATTTTCATGTACACTCATTACCCCAATTAAATGACTTTTCAACATATCACACATTTCAGAATCTCTAAGGAAAGCACTTGGTTTGAAATACTCCTTGATTGTGTTTTTGTCTTTCAACATCATGGTTATGTAGCTAATGAAAAGTCCATCGTTTAATGCAAGACGAAGCCAAGCTCGACAGCGCCCCACATCCGTTGATATCAAGGACAATTTATTAATTTGAACAATAACTTCTTGATGACAAAATATTAATACAAATTCCCAAAACGAGGGCTCTACATTTTCTCTTGAATTAAAAACAGATGTCATTGATTTTAAAAAGGGGTTTTTAAGTCCATGGATGAACACAGCCTCCAGTATCCAGCACAAGAGATTTGTGGCTTCATCATTGACTAGAGGAGCTCCTTTGTCGGCTGCATGTTTAAATTGTAATTCTTTCACACAATCCACTAATCTTTTAACAAGATTAGATTTAACAACACTTTCACGGTCAAGAACTTTACGAAGCATTTTTTTCTAGTCTTTGATGAAATCTGAATATGTTGATTTTCTTTGTGAAACTTTCTAAATATCTTTAATTTCTTGAAGGAGATATTTATTACAAAGAATCTCCTTACAACGAGAGTATGCTGATCCACGACGAATAATACGAAAATGATCTTTACAGGATAAATCAATTACAGTTGATCCAGCACGTGACTCGTTATCTCCACCTTCATGTGAGAGTACACCACCATCAAAAACTAAGCTGAGCATAGGCCAAAGAGGTTTGAATTCTTCTGGTGATAAAGTACTTGGAGTTGAAGAAGGATTTGCACTCGTTAAAGCAATTGGACCACCATGCAATTCTGCCAAATAACGTATAAACGGATAGTCAGGTATGCGGATTCCTACTAAATCTGTTCCAGGATTTAATGTAGGATTCAAAATCGGACGTCTTTCAAAAACTAGAGTCACAGGGCCTGGAAGGAAGTCTTGTAGTAAAGCTAATGGAACTGTGACTTTCCCCCAAGTATAAACTTGCTTAATTTGTGACACACAGATAGCAATTGGTTTTAATGAATCTCTACTTTTGATTTCATATAGACAAGCAACTGCTTGACTATTTTGGGCATCAGCAGCTAAACCGTAAACGGTATCGGTAGGAACTCCAATGACTTTTCCTGCTTGAAGTCTTTCTGCACCTTCTGCATGATGAATTAAGAGAAAAATAAACAAAATCCACATGTATCTTAAATTATAAACATATATTATTATTGTCTTACTGAAATATCGTAAAGCGTATATATATACTCGCTGGAATAATATTGACTCTTTTCATTGAAAAAACTATACATGCATTATTATTTACACAATAATAATTCATTAACTAAGTTAATTTAACTTACGTTGAGCTAACTCCTTATAATTGTCTGTTGTCAAACACAGACGATTGACTTCAATATCATTCATTCCCTTCGTTTTCCACGATGATCTCTGACCTTGTTGTACGAAGGTCTTGAATACGGATGATAATCTTTGGACATCTATTTTCACCATACCCAAATCCGAGTTTGTGCATGAATATACTTAGGAGGGACGGAAGATTGTCTAATATTTCACCATATACCTTGTAATAATGGATATATATAATATTAATATTTTAGTTAATTAATAATTTTTTCTTTTCCCTGTCTGTTTTTTTTTTGTAATTGCAAATCTTCACGCTGACGCGCTCTCTCTCGCAAATTCTAGCTTCACGTGGTGAACTTGCGGTCGGTCGAAGTACAAAATATATTTAATCTCACAATTAATCCAGTGGATCCAAAAAAAGTCAAAGATCAGAGCAAAGGTGGTGGTCACAGTGATAAATCCTTAACTAAACTCATGCATTAACTGCGTACAGTATTAAATACAGAAGACGCTCCTTCTGACTCATCAAGAAAAAAACTACATTCTAGTTGAAATCTCTCTCATTTGAAATCACAACAAGACTACGTACAGCTTAGACAACATGGACTACATAACATTAAATTACGAGGAGTCATCAACATTAGGGTTTGGAGGATTCTTTGTGCTTTCGGTCAGTTCATACTATTTCAAGATTATATAATAAATTTGCAATAACATCAAATAACATGTATTTGTTCAATAATATAACCTACAAAATGTGTTTGTATTTTTTATTTAGACCTTCACTGTCGCCACGGCCTATTACATTTTTTCAGTAGCAAAGGTAAAATCGCATACAAGAATACCGCGTTCATTTGCAAAAATCACACTTCCATTATTAAATCATTCATATATATATTACATATATATATAATAATATTATTATTATTGTTTTGATATGAATTTAGAAGCCAAAAATCTACACGAGTAATTTGAAACTCTTAAACTTCCTGACAAAAAATGTGGCTTCCGTCAATGAGATTTATTTCCCAAATTACTTGGTATGGGAGGGACGTCTTCAGAGTATATTAGGTCTCAATCTTAGACTACCAGACTCATATTTTATACCGTACACACGAGAAATGATCAAATTAAAAGATGGTGGGGAGATTGGCTTGGATTTTATGAAGCCGGAAAAAGTAGAAAAGTAAAAGATTGAACACAATTTAATATATTTATTTAATTATGCAATCCCACCTATTTATACCTACAAGTGTAATATATACATTTTAATATGAAAACTCATCTAAATGATATGTGATGTGATTATATATGTAGGGATCCGCTGGTTGTTTTCCTTCTACCCGGTCTCACTTCCTCCAGTCAAACATGCTATGTGAAGACTCTAGTCTTGTCCATCCTGTCAACGGGTTCAATTGTCGCAGTTTTAAATAATCGGGGATTAGGTGGTGTCCCCATTACAAGTCCTCGATTATACTCTGCATCCAATTTTGAGGACGTTCAGGAAGTGATTGATTATTTAAGGAAACGGTTTCCAACTAATCGTAAGATTGCGATTGGAACATCAATGGGAGCAATGGTGAATATTTTAATGTTTCAAATTAATAAATTGATTTTAATACTATCTTACTATCTATTTATTGATTTATATATGGTTCCTTCTCTTAATGTATACTAGAGGCGAGAAATATAGGCAAATGGTGTATCCGTATCCAACCAAAAAATCTAGCCACAATCCATATCCGAAT
>JAIUND010000508.1:0-67103 GCA_034699125.1 Gisinianus flammeolus
AGTTAATCGCCTTCTAATATATGACTCCGGTCATTCAAATAATTATAGTCAGACATCAATATATTATATCTCGTCTAACTATAAATTAATGGAGGGTTTTGTTATTATACAGATATTATATCGTATTTATATTTATACGCAGACACAAATCTAATAGACACATTTATTTGAGCAAGATTAAATTTTAAAAAAAAACTCGCTAATATATAGTTTAATGTTATGGAGGACAATCTCATTCCTTTGGCGTATTAGATATGGAATATAGATATTCACAATACTACTTATCTATATCACTCAGTTCATTATCCTTTTCTCACTCGCACATTCACACACTCTTGAACGTGTATTTATTTTTTTAACCATTTTTAGCATTGACTCTGCCTCGTTTTGAAACAAACGGAAACTCGTGTGTCACTGGTGTCACTGATTATCGATTGATTCGTTGTCCATTTTCATTGGAACCATTTTCATTTAAGTTTTTCTTTTCTTTTTTTTTGTGCAAGTTTTCCCCATTGTTGTGGGGGTTTATTCAAATTTGTAATTAGCCAGTGCTGATTGTGTATCTGTAATTATTAAAGCGGGAAGAGACAGAGAGAGAGAGTGAGTGAGTCTGTTCCAGTTCATCGTATATACGGAGGATTCAGCTCAAAAGGAAAATGGATTTAATACCAAATTGGGGTTCCATTTTAATTACACTTGGCATTGCCAGTGTCCTTAAATTTCGGACAATTTTAATTATTGCCATTCAAACATTACCGAGAGATCTCAAGTGAGTTTACATTGAATGTTTTTTATGTATTTTTTTTTTCGGATTTTTTGTTTATTGCGTGTGCGTCTTTTCAAAATCCTGAATTCCTTGAGGGAGAGAGAAAATTGAAATTTGATGTGTAGGGAATGGGATTTTGATTAGGTTGATTTATCGTGCAGCCACGTACTTTATAAATCTCAAGTTAAATGCCCGGAGGAATTTAACAGCGGGTAAACTGTTGGAGCGGAGTGTGAAAAGAACACCCAACAAAGTGGCGTTCTATTTTGAGAATGAAGAATGGACATTTCAACAAGTGAGCATTTCCCATAAGATGAACACAATTTGCACTTGTAATTGTAAGGTGAAAATTTGTCACTTATAGTTTCTCGTATTGTCTTGTTGATCTCTTTGATTGATTCAGGTGGATGATTTAAGTAACAAAATGGCAAATTATTTTGCTAGCAAAGGGTACAAAAAGGGAGATGTCGTGGCTTTGCTGATGGACAATCGACCCGAGTATTGTTGCATCTGGCTTGGATTGAGTAAAGTACGTTTTTGTTTTGTCCATTACACTACAAAATACAAATGTACATTTACATTTACAAGTTTACTTATACAGATATATACAATGAACGGTTTTTTAATAGAGAGTTTTGTTGTGATTGAATATTTAAGATTGGAGTGATTACGGCTCTCATCAATTACAACTTGAGACTCCAGTCGTTGCGTCATTGTGTACAAGTTGCGGATGCCAAAGCTTTGATTTACGGAAAGGATTTTGCCGGTGGTAAATTTGACGCTTCAAATTCAAATCCCTTAAATCATAAATGCATGTGCAGTCAAAATCAAAACCGGAAAATCAATGTATTGAATTTGAATCAATGAAATGTGCATATACGATATATATTTTTTTTGTTGACAGCCGTTTTGGACGTTTTGGATGATTTCCAAACTGTTGAGTTGTTCAGTTTTGATGAAGGTTCCACGCCCGTCATTCCCAAAGCTAAAGTTTTGAAAACTGAGCTCAAAAATGTCCCAACTTCTCGTCCTGTCCTCACATACAATATTAATTTCTTGGACAAGCTTTGCTATGTCTACACTTCGGGGACTACTGGTAAAAAAAACACTCTAAAACGAAAAAACTATATACCGGTTGGAGAGATTCAATTCATAACCTTTTACTTGGCAACAGAGGAATATGCAAGATAAATCTTAATGGAATTATTTGAATGTATATATATATATATATATTAAATAAATCCACAGGTTTACCGAAAGCAGCTGTAATTAAACATCATCGATTCATGATGGCAGCAATGGGGGCGCATGATATCAATGGCTGTCGACGTGGTAATCGCATACAATTCTACAATATTCTATATACCGTTTTTATTTAGAATTTAGAAAAATCCACAATACCTATATGTATAGAAATTGAAGGATCTGTAGCTCTTTTCTAAATATATATTTGAAACTTGTTGTATATAGATGACATCTTTTTGACGCCCCTTCCGCTGTATCATATGGCAGGTGGGATGTTGGCAGCAGGTCAAGCCATCATCTACTCCACTCCGGTCGTCATATTGAAAAAGTTTTCCGCATCCAGATTTTGGAGTGATTGCATCCGCTATAATGTCACTGTACGATTATTTCAAATTTTAACTTCCTATACACACACAAATTCAAAAGTATAAAGATTATTGCACACATTCAGAGTTGACGATGATTTTTTTGTAGGTAACGCAGTATCTTGGGGAACTGTGTCGGTTCCTCCTGAGTCAACCGGAAAAGCCAGAAGATAAACAGCACAAAATTCGATTAATGATGGGCAATGGACTCAGAGCAGAGATCTGGGAGGATTTCATTAGTCGTTTCAATATTAAGGAAATTGTGGAGTTCTACGGTGCAACTGAAGGCAATTGTAGTGTAAGATTTTTTTACCCTTTGACCTTTGACCTTGACCCCTTGACCTATAACCTTTACCCTATGCCCCCTTACACATTTTGAACATTTTTAACTATTCCTCTAACCTTTGCCTGTGTGTGTAACAAAAACCATAAACAAAAACACCGCATATTTCCCAAACATTCACAAAGATAAATCATTTCCAATTTCCATGCAAAACATACATACAAAAACTGACTCTAAAATGTCTAAAATGATATGATGAAAACAGTTAGCAAATACGGACAGTCACGTGGGGGCTGTTGGTTTTCTACCTCGGATTTTACTCCCGATTTTACCCATGGCCCTAGTCAAAGTGGATCAGTACACGGGGGAACCAATACGAGATGCTGTGACTGGACTTGCAGTTCGTTGTGAACCGAATGAACCTGGTGAAATGATGGCTGTCATCAAACTGAATAATCCAATACGCGATTTCCCGGGGTATAAACAATTGAGCTCTCTCTCGTCAATTAAATATATATTCCAAATGTACGCACCTAATTGAACTTATTTTTGGGGGGATTTTTATAGCTACACGGATTCTAGCTCTAACAATAAAAAAATACTCCGAAATGTTTTCAGAAAGGGTGACTCTGTTTTTCGAGCAGGTACATGTGTATATATATATTTTTTCGGAATATTTTCAATATTTTTAATGATGATGAGAGGAGATTTGAGAGATTTGATTGGTGTATCTTATATGTAAATGTGGTTTGATGACACAATTTGTGTGGACTTGTTTATATACAATATAGGGGACATTATGGTCATGGACGAATTGGGTTATTTTTACTTTCGAGATCGAGTTGGAGATACGTTTCGCTGGAAGGGTGAGAATGTGAGTACGATGGAAGTGGAGGGTGTCATCAGTGGATTCTGTGACTTGAAAGATGTGGCTGTGTATGGTGTGGAAATTAGTGGGACGGATGGACGAGCAGGGATGGCCACCATTGCGGATCCAGAACGGACATTAAACTTGACTAGCTTGGCCGAGGGAGTTGTCAAATCTTTACCAGCATACGCTAGACCTTGTTTTATTCGGGTTTTGGAGAAAAGTGTCGACCTTACCGGTATTTAATTTTTCGATGTTTTGATCATTAGGTATACAACATTAAAATCCAATGTCTTGAATTTTTTAATTTGAATTTTTGTATCGTATTTGTATTTGTATAGGGACTTTCAAATTGCGGAAGGTGGAATTACAAAAGGAAGGAATTGATCTTTCCATTGTCAAAGATAGAATTTATGTTTTCTCTGGCGGTCAGTACGTTCCTTTGACAAAAGACATTCATGCCAAAATCCAATCCGGATCAATGAGATTATAAAACCTGAGAGAGATACTTGAGAATGATTTACCAAAAGATATCAAAACATAATCACACACAGCCTTCCTGCATTTTACTACACATTTCTAATGTTGTCATGATATTGAAGAAGAAAAAAAAAAGTGAATACATTTATTTTGAGATTTAAAAGCATAAATATATATATACGATATGTGTGTGGTAAGTTTTCATTTTCCTTTTCATTTTCAATTTGTACACTCTTCAGTAGCTAAAATATATAGTAATAGTAAACCACTTGATATACACGTACAAATCAGGATTCCCCGTATCATTTCTACGCTATAACTTCCTTACGTATTTAAATATTGATATACACAATTTGTTCATGAATGACTGGCGGAATAAGCTCTCCATATATAGTTTTTTTCTTCGCATTATTCTTCGCATAAATCTCTAGTGAACAAAATCCAAGATTCCGCATTTCAAGTACAATATATGTATCTACATATATAGTTATTGAGTGCCGAGGTAAAAGTAGTATAAGAAACCGATAGTCAGCGGTAGAAAAAGCATCCCCGTACAGTGAATGTGTACTCGATGAGCAGACGCGTAGCTGAATTCCAAATCCAGTGTTTTCAGAATGAATGCAAATATGTCCGCCCATTCTTTGATCTGACAAATGAAAATGTGTACACATTCAAATTTAATATTCCATTTTGTCATTTAAATTCTCGTACTCAGTAAAGGTATAAAAACAAGAGTACGATATTCCTATATCTAGATATATGTACATACTTCATCAGATGGTGTCCGAGCGAGGCCATGACCAGTATTACTCGATACATCCAACAGCAGTGGATTCGTCTGCAAAACAATTGTAGAGGTTTTTTCGCTTATTTAAGCAGTGTTTTATGTAAAGGAAAAGGACTAGATGATTCCACACGTGTGCGGTTTACCTGTTGAGATAAATTTCCGATTCGGTATTGTAATTCCGCAATGTATTTGTATGAATGAGCGGGAAGGACGCGATCATCTTTTTCTCCAGTTTGAACTAACATGGCCGGATATTGAATCGTCTCCAGCATGTACTTTTGAACGTTGTGTAGTGGAGAGTAGCTCATAAGGTTCCTAAAATGTTCCTTGATGTCGGATGAGCCATATTCTTCCACCCACCAAAATCCAACCCCCAATTTGTGAAATCGTATCATGTCCATCACTCTATAAAAAAACGACGACCGACGACGAGGGAAATCCCAAAAGAAATATCAAAAGAATTAAATTAAATGTGTGAGAATTCTCAAATTCTCACAAGGTAAAAGTAAAAGATTCTGTGATGTTTCCCATCTGACATCTGACATCTGTAATCTGTAAGTATTTGTATGTGTGTATTACCCGACTTTGGCTATGGCTGCTCCATACAGATCTGGCCGCTGATTGACACATGACCCAACTAATAACCCACCATTTGAAGTCCCACTTATCACCAGTTTCGATGGCTTGGTGTATTTCTCTCGGATCAGATACTCTGCAGCAGCTTGGAAATCTTGAAAGACATTCCGCTTGTTTAAAAGACTTCCCTGAGCATGCCAAGTCTCCCCATATTCCCTACATGATGCACATACATAATTATATATTTAAGTATAACCATTCTCATTTAAAATTAGACTTGAATCATGTATGTGAAATTATTATTATTATGATCCCGCCGATCCGTGATTTCATAAAAGGATAAATGTATGTGAGCTTTTGTATACCCGCCACCACGGAGTCCAGGTGTAGCGTAAATCCCGTCAAAGTATTTAATGAAAATGAGATTTTGAATCTCAAAACTCGGTTGATTATTTATATTGAAACCGCCGTAACCGTAGAGGAAAACTGGGGAAGTTCCATTTCGGTCGATACCCTAATAAAAAATAAAAAAAAAACATGTGGATTTCCACTGTGTCTTTTGTCCAGTTTGTCTGTGTTCAGTGTTGACAGTTTCACAGTAAAAAATGAGAAAAATCTCATTTACCTGTTTGTGAACAAGAAACATTGGGATTTTGGTCCCATCTCGACTGTTATAGAACACTTGATGTGTTTCAATATTTGAGACATCCAACTTGGGGATTTTGGCTTCCTTAAAAATCTGTACAAGATGGGTATATTTATTAATTTGAAATATGGACAAATATGCAAAATATGCAAATCTAACGATAAGGAGGAGGCTTTATATTTTATATACCGAGCATGAGACGTCTTGGTCTGTAAACTGGCAATGATAAAGTCGCCCGGATGTCACGAAGGACTCAAAGAGAAAAAATAATTCCTTTTGAGCTCGTACTTTGACATTCACACTCAACACAGAGCCCACATCCAAAGGTAATGTGGCAAATAGTGCACCGTCATTTAGATTACGAATCTCAATGGTGTGTTTCATGTCCTCCATGTACACCATCAGCAGTTTATCACTGTGTGCAATCAAAAGAAAAGGAATCGTAAATTTTCATCAATCGTATCGTACACAAGAGTTCTTACTACATTGAATGAAAAGAATGAGGTATATATATAATTTACTTTGCCACTGTTCTCACAACATCCAGAACATTTTTCTCGTGCTCTGGAATCAACGTTGTAAAGAGAAGACGAGGATTTTTCAACCGATCCGTCTCAATCAAAATGACTTGGGATCTTGACGCATTTCGATCCGTTTTGAAATAAAATGCAGAGCCTTCATTCGTCACGTACTGAAAAATCAGTAGTACGATAAATCCGAAAGAATCAGCAGGTAAAGAAAATCCCAATTTAATATATTTATATAAAATATACACATTGTGTATTATAATTCTTCATTTATTTGGAATTACCGTGTAACTGGCTTCATTGATCGTACTGAAAATGGGCATCCAGATCATATACGGATAAATCCCCCGTTCCAAAAATGACAAGTAAACACCATTGGCTTTGAAATCCGTGTTGGGGAAAGCGAGTAAATATTTCCCGTCGTCACTCACTTCAAATCCTCTGAATTGAATGTCAAAATGATTTTTTGTACTATTCCATTTTTTGCACACACACACACTCATATAGTTTATTTAGTTTGTTTATTTGTCTTTTTGCTCTTACATATTTCGTTGTGGCTCCTGTGGGAATTCCAATATCAAAATATCCTCACTTTGTTTCGTCCCAAGTCGATGATAATGACCCTGTTCATTGTCCAACCGACGAGTTTTCTCACCCATCGGATACGACTACAAACACAAACAAGCCCGCAAAATATCGTACTCATATTATGTCCAACATTCTTATATGTATTTAACGTTGTAAATTCCATTGTATACATTTATAAAATATTAAATATTTAGCTCACAGTGTAGAAAAATCCTTTGTTATCGTGTGTCCATTGAAGGGAAGAGAATTTCATGCCTTCGATTTTATCGGGGAGATCCAAACCGGAAGTGACGTTTTTAAAATGACAAACCTTCCAATCCATCCCACTTTTTGATAGACAGTACGCAAAAATAGTTCCGTCTTTGGAGAAATAATAATCCCGCAAGGAAATGAGTCCATCGTCGGATAATTTATTCGGATCGAAAAACTCTTCCGGCACTTCATTCTCCAATACACTATTTTGTACGTAAATCACACTGCAACGGAAACAACGGAATTAAAGAACATATTTTAAAAAAACTGCCCACACACGAGAACCAGAACAAATGTATGTAGATTGTAGATTGAATTTAAGTAAAGGTAAACCCTTGATTTTGGAGTCCAGAGTTTTTATAAAAGTAATATCGATCCCCGGCTTTAATTGGGGCATCCAAATACTTTGGGAAATTCCAAATCTCTGTCAATTTATCTCGGATCCTCTCACGATCGTCGATGCCCTCCAAAAATGATTTGGTCAGTTTATTCTGATCCTGAATAAACTTTTGCGTTTCCTCTGAATCATTATCTTCCAACCATCGATACGGATCTTTTACCACCTACATGTACATATTTCCCAGTAAAACAAAAGTAGAAACGCGTGTGTTAATTATAATTTGACAACAATATAATATTCTAAAACAAATCCTAAAATTTACCTCACCGATGTCTGTTGATAAGTGTCGTAGATTCTGTCATCTCGTCGGACCGTCGGGTACGAAATCCGCTCAGCCCCGTCAATGGCATAATTACAAAGGAAGGAGACGAGCAGTAGAAGGAAATGAGTCAACCATTTTATCCACCGAGTCAAACAACTCATTTTTTTTTTTAAATTTTAAATTTTAAAGCAAATCAAATCACAATAATTATATAGTTATTACAAAACAATAGTTGGGGATTTTTGGTGTATACTTTATGAAATTAATCGAGTGGGGGATTTCTCTTGGGAAAAAAACAGAAATGTGCTTGATATTGTAAAAATGACAAGAACGCAGACGAAAGGAATGAAAATTGAAATGTGTATATACCTTATTTAATAATAATAAAAAATAATAAAAAATCTCTTTGGCTAGACACTGGTTTTGGCGAGAGTAGGGAAATTCTCAGGATATAATAATAGAATCATAAGAGACGAGAGAAAGACACTCATCTCTGTAGATTAAGACAGTACTCGTACAGTCAGTAGGGCATTGGGGAAAAGATTAAAATACCCCAGATGCGTCGGCGTCTTCACTGGTAAAAAAAAAATGTGAGAGAGCCGAGAAACTCTCGCACACATTTTTGCATCTCTGCCACATATGAAAATCAAAAGCAGTTTTTCTTTGCCGTGTCAGTCTTTTAGTCTACAACTCTCGAGTATATGGAAATAAAAACGTTTGTGCGTTTTGAGTGTGCTTTGGTAAAATAACTATGATTCCTTTACTTCCTGAAATTCATTGAAATGGTTCAAAAAATCAATTCGCAATCAGTAATTTCTGTAATTCTGTAACATCTTTTTTTATTTCTATGCAACAAGTCTGTTAAAAAAATTACAATAAAGTTAAATTACGTACTTATATATCGTATATGAATGATTAATCAGTCAGGTTCCGTTGCGTTGTCACATTGTCGTTGGTCGCTGTCGTTATCGTCCAAAAGGATTTTAGATTTGAATAGAAATATCCGTGTTAATTATATGTACCGATCACTATATATGTAAGTATTGATATGATTACAATTGTTTTTATTAAGCCTGTGCTCTCTGTCTATAATGATGTAAATAGCTCAAGTCGGTCATTGTCACTGTCAGCTGTCATCACGTTGAAATTGAAATTCCAAATTCCCAATTCCAAATGTCAAAATAATAATAATAATAATAATAATAATTTAAGAATTTATCGTTAAAATAGAATGAGTGTCACGTTCTCACGTTCACACACACATCATTTACGCCTTCATAGAGCGAACTTCATTGTCACTATAAGAAATTTGTGTGTTTGGAGTGAAAGTCGAGGAGGATTCACTATGACTTTTCAAGGGTACAAAATACTGATGCGGATGTTGTTGTTGTCCTCCATGTTTTTTATATTTACGACGATACAGATTATTGGTCGTTGAAACGGTTGGATGAGGAGTTTTGAGTGAAGATGAAGAGTCGTCCATCTCGATGGGATTCCCATTCATTGGAAAATTTCCATGAGCTTGACCATAATTTTCATTTCCATTTTGATTTTGATTTGAATTTGAATTCCAATGCGATGAATTTGGTTGTCCATTCAAATTCAAATTGTAATAGTCTGCATAATTCCAATGCGCATTCGTCCCATTGCTATGAACAGGAACTCCACTGCTGGGGAAATGACTGTTTCGATGATATTGTTGGTAGTCAAATGGTTGTTGTTGCGGTTGTTGTTGTTGTTGGGTGGTCCAGTCTGTAAAGATCCTAAATGCGGGTTGACATTTGAATTCTGTACAATTCCCAGTTTTGGAGCCCATCCAAAAAGCTTGTTTGTAGCTCCTCATCAGTTTCCTTGTCTGTCCTTTCGGTGTGGCTTTCTCCACCAGAAAGTTGAGCAGAGTTCGTGCAGTGTCCGACGAGGACTCGGTTCCATTATTATTATTCTCCGGGAACATGAAACTTCCAGCTTCACAAGCAATCCTCTCTGGACACGCATCCAAATCCAGTGATCTGAAATCCATTACACATTATTTCCTATTTACCTATATCTGTATTTTCCTATTTACGATATTCATGCACGAACAAGTCACAAAAAAAACAACACAACAACAACAACACAGAAATGACATGAATATGATTAAAAAATTATAGTGTTTCTTACCGGGCATATTTGGACATGAGACTCGAGAAATCATGGAGGACGAGATGACCAAAATCAAAGCTCCTGGACTCGCCATTATTATTATTATTATTATTATTGTAGCCGTGACGAGTGGGGGCTGAATTCCTCATCATCATCATCATCATCATTTCCATCATGGGCATCATCATCATCCCTCCCATCATGAGGAGAGGGAGGAGGAGAGCGAGGAGAGAGAGTCCGAGGGGGAGGAGTAACAGGGGGAGGAGTGGGAGGAAGAGAAGTGGGAGAGCAGCCAGGAGAAGGAGCGGAATCAAAATGTACAGATGATGATCGTTGGTTTGTTGGGGTTGAGGATGATAGTGACTCTGTTGTTGTTGTTGACCCACGAGGGGCACGTGATAGTGATAGTATGACCCGGCCGATTGTCCATTACTCCATCCTTGACCACCGTGACCACCGTGAGGATGAACATGACCATGCGTCACTGGAGGAGCTGGATACGAACCTTCACACGCATTTTTTCATGTACATATATAGGAATCTTTAACATTTAATTGTAAGTAATTATTGTATTTAGAGTATTTATGAATGATAAAAAAAGGAGAGAGGGATTCTTACTGTGAGAGACGCCATAGCCAGGGCCACTTTCATATGAACCGAGTACAGCCGAATTTGATGAAAATAACCATACAATCCCCACTGTGAGAAGTACAAAACTGTAACTGCACTTCATTTTTTTCATTGGAACGTTTTGTTTTTTCTGTGTTTTTTGGGGATGTGAACGAAGATGAGGATATTTGAATAATGACATTGAATTTGAAATATGATCCGCTTTTTATACTCGGAAATTGTCAATGGCAATTGGGATGGAGAGACTTTGAGATTTGCTCCACATTTTTGATAAGTGCATTTCAGTTGCTTTTCATTTTGTTGAGCTTTTGTAGGTAGAGGGAGAGAGAGAGAGAGGAGAGAGAGAGAAAGAGAGAAAGAGAAAAAGAGAGAGAGAAAAGACAAACACGATAATTCCTTATCCACTGCACATCACATAAATCCGCATAAAATCATTTAACCTATTAATACGCTTTATTTATAAATTCATTCAGTCAGTTGTGATGAGTTTCATGTGGATTTTTGATGTCATATTTATTTAGACAGGAGATACAGATATATATTTACAATATCTTTTTTAACTCAATATGTTTGATTTTGATGTTGATCCTTGTGAATTGTGAATGTGAGACACGAGGAGCAGTTGATGAGGATGAGGTTGACGTTGAGATGAGATGAGAGATGGAAGACAATATATCTGTACAAGGATTTAAATGGTGGCAACGAGATATCTGTGGTGTATATAATTTAATGATTCCAATTATGATAACGTTGAGAATCATGTGGAATTCCTCTGTCCTTTTCTTCTTAGTCGTTCTTTATCAACTTCTGTCACACTGCCGCTTGTCCATCTATTAAACAAGCATTGAAATATTATATTATTTCATTTCACAAATGTATGTGTGCCCATGCCCATGGACTTTTTCTTGCATCCGTCCGTACGCAGCGCAGGTAGGCATTACTAAGATATATGTATATCTTACATTCATTCGTAGTATATAGGTAAAAAATGTACAAATACAGGCATGTATGTACGATAAATATACATGTACTTATAGATATTCTCACAGTAATGATGAGCTTGCGTCAATGAATGTTTTGTTTTCTCGTCGGCCGGTCGGTCGGCGACTCGGATTAAGATTAAATGAATCGAGTCGTGACGTTTTAATTGGATCAGTTGGATTTCTCTCTCGAAATAAATCAAATGTCATCTTCAATATGACTAAATTTGATACATCTCTCCACTATATAATAACATCTTATAAAAAAAACAATGCAAATAAGATATGTACATATTTGAAACTCATTTTTACTTATTCTTTGACATATTCTCATTTCAGTCCGCCGTATTTTGACTACTTAATCCAGATTTTGTGGTCTCATCCTCATCGTCGTCTCTCTCTCTGCCAATTGTGAATTTGTCACACTTTTAGACTTTACAGTCTGAACTTCAGACTCTGAAGTATGACGCACAATCATCAATCATATGAATATTTCAAGTCTTAATAACCAAATAATGCACCTTTCACTGAATATATCTTTTAATGGAAAGTAAAAAATGTGGGTTTACATGTTCATTTTGTTCATCAGTCTTCCCGTCAATAATTTTGACTGTATTCAATTTATAAAGCTCTTTTCCTCACGTATAACTCTTTAATTGAATGAAGAATGAACATTTATATTTTGGGGAGTAATAACTCAAAACTTGAATATTTAATCATGGAGAACTAATTGTAAAGGCTTTTCTCATTTGTAGATTCGTATATAGAACGAAATTGAGAAATGTCAAACGCTTCAAAATTGAATATGCAAATGTTTCATCAGTTTCATGGGAAATGCTCAGATAATGTACTTAAGTATATAGACGATGATTTAAATAAAGTTATACATATTGTTATCATTTTCAAGTGTATACATTTGAGATTTTATTGCAAGTAGTTCTATTTACTAAATATGTTCAAAATGTGGTTGACATATTGGAAGAAGGATGAAATGAAAGTAAAAATAGAAATGGACATATAAAAGTTATTACGGAAGTCGTCATTGTATATTAAAAAATGTTTAAATGTAGGCTTGTACATGTATACTTTCAGTCATTTGTGGTTGTCCAGTTTTTGTATATTATGGCAAATATTTGGAATTTTGACAAATTCTACCCAAATTCCATGTTTCATAGGTATACAGAAAGCAGGTATGAAAAACGTGTACATTTCATAGTGGTAATTCCATAGCGTCAATCGTATACTCACGTCAGTTTTTTGTCCCCAAACTTCATATATATGTGAAATTATTATCATTATATTCATGCATAACAAATAAAAATAACTAACAAAAATAAAAACAAAAAAACATTGAAATATAGTACATAAAAACGAGGAGATTAACTCAACATTTTGGGGTTGTAACTAAAAACATTGGAGATGGGGTTTTGAAACTGTTTAGTCGATTCCCGTTTAGTTTTATCGTTGTTGTTGTTGTTGCTGCTGCTAGTGTAATTTCCTTGTGGCTTAATTTCTGGAGTATATCCATGAACAACTGGAGAATTGGAATTATTGGAACGTTCTTGTTCCGTTTTCTCATCATTTTGAGGAGAAAAAGAGCGGAAACTGGGTGAACATTGAAACTTGTCACAATTTCGGGATTTGGAACCCGCCCAAAAAGCATCTTTGTACTGACGAACAATCTTCTTGACTTTCCCTCGTGGTAAAAGTTGCTCCACCACATATTTGGATATCATTTCTCCTTTTTCATAACTCTGCCCACCGGTGGTTGTGGAGTTGTGCTCATTATTCTCAGGGAAAACGAGACTCCCCAACTCACAGGCCAGCTTCTCAGGGCAGTTGTCAAAATCAATCGCTCTGTGTGTGCAATCAGACAATCAGAATGATTCAAAACATTATATATCGTACATATTTCACGTTAAATCTACTTATACACCACGATTCTACATTCTACACAATGAAATGATCAATATGGGAAAATATCTGATGAAGGGGGAAATGATTGATTTTACCTGGAGACGGTAGAAAAGACGGATGACCAATCATTGACTAGGATTTGTCCAAGAGTTCGGGCGGTGGTAACGGTTTGGGATGGTTGACGCATCATCGGCATCATCGGCATCATTCCCATCATCATCTATACGTACACACAATATCCTCATACAATTTCCTTTCCCTAAGTCTCTTCAAGTACAATGATTAATGATTAATGGAGGATCTGGATCTGGATCTTACCATCATCATCATCATTCCTCCGCCCATGAGGAGTGGAAGCACCAGAGCCAAGAGAGACAATCCCAATGGGACGAGTAGGAATTTGAGTAAAAGTGGAAGAAGAGCAAGTGGAGCGAGAGCCAACAGAAGAACCGGTAGCAACCACAACAGATGATGATGGTCCATCGTCTGAGTTTGTGCTGGATAGTGATGAGGCTGTGGTTGTTGTTGACCAACTAATGGCACATGGTAATGATAGTAGGAGCCAGCAGATTGTCCATTATTCCATCCTTGTCCACCCCCACCACCACCAATTGGGCTCTGTGCAACGTAACCTCCAGAGGATGATGCTATTTATATATCAAAAAATCAAAAGACAAATTGAATTAACATTTTTTTTTTTTGGTAATACATATCGTATGAAATACACCAATTTTTGTCAATGTAATTTTTTTTATCTGATATTCTCACAAGGTGAGAGGCCGTAAGGGGACTCGTACGATGCCAGCGAATCCTTCAAAAGGAATAAGACTTGAAGTAATATAACTATGGAAAATCTCATTGTGGATCGTGGAAAATCTCTGCGCCGTTTACACTTTCAAAATATTACGACTGTGGAAAAATGTAGGGAAAATGTAGGGAAAAATGTAGGGAAAAATGTAGGGAAAAATGTAGGGAAAAATGTGGGGAATTTTATCTCAGAGAATGAGATAAAAACTTTAAATTTATTCAGTGTCAGAGTAATCAGAGTATCAGCCTTTCAGCACAGAAAGGTTTTGTCTGCATATAGTTGGGAAGATGAGACGGAAATGATTTGCGTGTGGTGAAAGGTAGAAGCATTTATAGAAAAAATCTTGTACAAAGAAACCCATATTCCCACCCTCCTCGTTTCATTCATTGCTATTGATCTCTTGATACGGATCTCTTTAATATTCTTACAAGGATTTCATTCCATTAAACTCGATCAAATGGAGTCAAATGACAATCTAGACCATTAGAGCTGCAGTTTCCCCCTTTTCATGCACTCATCAATAGGGTTTTACATATATAAATAGTTTTATATGCATCCGTTTGAAGACTGCATGTATAAATAACTGAAAGGAATCAAGTATAGGTATAATGAATGATAAGTTAATGTTTTAAGCGCTTGCCTTAACTAAACCAACAGTTCAGATTAAATCCACTGATGTAAGTAAGTACGTATACGTGTGTACAAAAAATGCGTGAAGATGTGCGGGAAATGAAGAGTAAGTTGTTTGATTGGTCTCAAAATAAGATCTTGTTTTTTTCCATTGTCCCTCTTATCGGTATTGGAATAATAATATCAATATCATTCATGTAAATTGTGAATTGTAAATGACTTTTAGTTTTGAGAATTCTTGGTTTTTTTTTTGTCAATTCATTTTGTTGAATGAAAATAATATGTGGTTTTGCTTTCTATCTGAATGTAAGATCGACGAGTACAGAAATGGTTTCTTTTGATCCCTTGTGTTTTTTAATGAGTTGTCAATGCCGTCGCCGTCAGACAATGTCAAAGTCTACACGCACGCGACTCACGATCAAACTTTTTTCGTGACTGTTATGATCCAGATATATTTTGATTAATCGAGAGAGAATGATTAATAATTACTTATTATGAAAGGTAATTAAGATGAAGAAAAGAGAATTGGAAGGACATCTGGCTGGCATTGAGATTTCGGCGGGATTGTTCAAAATAATTGTTCAGAAGAAGCCGATAATTTTTTGGTGACTCCAAAATTCTCTCTCGGATTTTGGGACAGTGACTAAACTTTGTTAAATATAATTGCTAGATTGACATTTCTAGTGAAGGACAGTCGTTTAACATATGCATAGAAAGGTGTATCTCTAAAAGTAAGTAATATTTGTAAATTTACTTTAATTTTAATATTATAGTCACATGCTTTTAGTCTTGTTAATTTTATCATGAAAGAGAAAAAAAAGTAGTCGAGTTATTATGATTATTACATATTATGTATTAGTCTGTATTTGTAACTTTTTATTGTACTTGCATATTTAGGTAAATTGATATTGTAAATTGATTTTGTAAATCAATCATCCCAAATATCAACATGCCGAAAAGAAGCTCTACAAGTGCAACTCCATTGTCCAAAAAGAAAAAATCAGTTGGATCTCCTGTTTCAAATTTGAGGAGCAGGACGGTGATACCTGAACAAGATGTGGATATGATTAAGATTAAGAATGAAGTTGATATTCATGATGCCAGTCAGGATTTGGTGGTAGTACAAAAAAATGCAATTGTGCAGTCATCAGAAACATCGAAATTAAAGTTCAAGTTCTTTGTAAGTAGACATTTATACTTATATATAAGTACATAGTATGTAGTACGAAACAATCAATAGTCGGGATAATACTTTTATGCAAATGTAATGGTATATATTATATATACTTGTTTTCGAAAATTTTTAAAAAATATGGTTGTTTTATTTGTTTTACAGTCATCTTTTGATGACATTGCTAAGCTGTTCAATATCAATGAGGATGAAAAGTTTATAGAAAAAGCACGGGATTCGAGTAAATTGGTTGATGAGTAAGTCCTTTTTTTCATTGCGTCTTTTGGTAATACTATTTAATTTTACAACAAAAGGTTAAACTATAGAAAGTATTCTCCATCGGGATATCAAAATAAATATTGATTTGTTTGTTGTTTTAGTGAACCAGCTGTTTTTGATCAGTTTATGCGGGATTACTTTCTGGATAAAGTTTTGAAGGAAAGTCGTGAATGGCGTAACTTTTTAGAGATAAGCATCAAATTAGCAAAGGAAGAAATTTGTACTCCTTCAATAATTTTTTCTCTTATATCTGATCTTCTTGAGCTGAGCTCACTCAAAGAATGTCAGAATATTTTTGAATTTGTTGAAAATCATTTACATGTTTGGAAAGAACCTGTATTTCTCAAGTCTGGCAAAAATGCTGTACTTCGTATGTGTAATGGTATGTTCCGCAGAATATTTTAATATATTAAACATATTTTTTTTATAGAATCCTAGAATTCCCAACCAATGTATCAGTAAGTTTATTATTTAATAAATAATGCTTATTACATGCTTGTCATTCCATTTCAGATTTGCTGAGAAGACTATCAAGAGCTCAAAACACAATATTTTGTGGGAAAATCTTAATCTTTTTGTCAAATTATTTTCCATTCTCTGAGAGATCCGGTTTGAATATTTTATCTGAGTTTAATGCAGAAAATTTGACTGTGTACAAAACAAGCGATGGAGATGATGATCCCGATGACAAAATGGATGTTGCAGAAGAAAAGAACGAAGTACTTTTTGAGGGGATGAATATTAATATACCAGGTTTAGATAAAATCGTTTTACAGACCCAAGAGGAAAAGAAAAACAAAATGAAAGTGGACTACAATCTCTACGTCAAATTTTGGTCTCTCCAAGAATTCTTTCGAAATCCACAACAATGTTATAATAAAATTGCCTGGAAAACTTTCACGGCTGTAAGTTTTCATTTTCAATGCTTGATCTTAATTGCAAATTAAAAATGTTACTTTTAACTCTAAAGTCAAAATAAATTTTGGAAAAATAATTATCATAATTGTTTTCTATTTATTATGTAGTATGCCAACGAGGTTTTAGGCGTTTTCCAATTTTTCAAACTGGATCGAGTACCTAAATCAAAAAGGAAGAAAATCAAGAAGAAGAGACGTGGAGGGGATCAGAGTATAGACAAAAATTCCGCATCAATGAATGACATCCCAAAGCTAACGGATGAAAGCTTATACTTTGCCAAATATTTGACTAATCGACGACTCTTAGAGCTTCAAATGAATGATCCTAGTTTTAGAAGATATTTCATGGTTCAATTACTTATTATCCTGCAATATTTAACTGTCGCTGTCAAGTTCAAAAGGTAAGATTGATAGATAAATATTTTTGTACCTGAACTTGCCTACACATCTTTATTTATTATTCTAGAGAATTATATTTCATTTATTGTAAAGAACTCGTGGCTTTCTTTATTTTGATTTTGTTTTACCAAGTGATGGGCACATTTTGAACGAAGAACAACAAGACTTTGTGAAGAGAACTATGGAGAGAGTTTATACACTATTAGAAGAAATCCCGCCTGGTGGAACACGATTTGTCAAAGCTGTGAAGCACGTTTTGGCTGTAAGTAGTCAACTATAATCATACTATATTGACCTGTGTGTGACATTCCAAATAAAACAGGCCAAGTGATGACAACCACATATTTGTACATATTCAAGTTTGAGAGTACAAGGTTATCGGTTTCTTTAAAATGTGTTCAAGTCCAAGTAGCAAATTTGTGGATTCAAGCCATTTTAGCCATTCAAGGATTTTTCGTTCAAATTAAATTCCAATTTCAAGTAAAACCCGCGAATCCGCACAAACGTTTTTTTTTTACAAATACTCGAAAAATTTAAAGAGGAATATTATTCCTCTTTAAATTTTTCAGAGTTAAACTCTGAAACTAGTTTTCACCCTACGGCCGGTTTTATTTTGGAACATCACATGTAACAATTACAATGAAAAATAACCGCTGTCATTGCAATTAAAAAAAGTTTACTGTAGCCGAATATTGAATATTTGTACCACTTGAACATTCGCAGAGGGAACAACTATGGAATCAGTGGAAAAATGCTGGTTGTCCAGCATTTAAGAAGCCTACAGTAAATACTACAGCTTTAGTGACGGAGCCAAGTAGACTCGGTAGTGATAAACAAGACGATAAGATGGAAATTGACGATGAGAAAGTTCCAAAGCCAAGTGGAAGTGGAAAAGCAGGAACGAAAACAAAGAAAATTGATGACATCACCCGTCAAATTGAGGATGCTAGCAAGCCGCCACCTAAAAAGAGAATACGCCGTCATCTGGGAGATATTATTGAAAAGGCTCATAATGAAGGCAAATTTTTAATGGGAAAGTAAGTACATTTTCAATTTTGAATTACATTATTTGCATATTGTTTGTCTTTGTCTATGAAAACTGTTGCTTACTTTTTTAGTGCTGAGTTAACTCGCCTTTGGAATATTTGTGGAGATAATTTGGAAGCGTGCAGATCAAAGAGCAGAGATTTTGCTCCACCAATTGATGTTTTCTTTGCTGAAGCATTTGAAGAAGTTGACTTAGAAGTACAGCCTCTGGATTTGAAAAAAGAAATCGTCCCGAAAAAGTGTGTACATATTTTTTTATAAATTGTACATATATTTACGTACTTAATTATGTGCTAGATTCCTAATAATTGCGGAAGCCAATAAAGTATGCTATAAGAGCGATTTAATATTATGTTAAATTAACATGTTGAGGAATACTACAATCGTTATGTACGTTGACAGAATTTTGGGGAATGCAAATTTTGGATGGAGAGCATTACGTTTGTTGGCACGTAAAAGTCCCTATTTCTTCCAAATGTTTGGAAGCTCTCCTGTTCATCCTCTACAAAATTACCTTGAATTCGTTCTACGGAAAATCTTGGCAGAAAAGGAATTACCACTGCAACCTGTAGCTGTAAGACTTGCTAACTATAATATTTTATTTTTTATAATAGTTTTGAATCCCACGAGTTGCTTTTATTCAAAACAGGACATATGCACTTTCAAATGCAATAATAATTTGTTTAAATAAAAAATAAAAATTTAAAAATAGCCGGAAGCTGCAGAGATAAAGATTGAGAAAGCTGGTGAGTCGAATGCAGAAGATGTGGTTGTTAATAATGACGTGAAAAAACCCGAAGAAGAACTGGATCATGAGATGGAAGGTGAAGTAGAAGATGATGAAGAGATTATTCCAGACGAAGATAGAAATGAATCTGAAGAAGAAGAAGAGGGAGAAGTAAATGATAAAGTTAGGAGTCTTACCGAAAATGAAACTCAAACTTTGGGCAAACTATTAGGTACAGAATGGAAAAAACTTGCTGCTAAGCTTCATTTCAAGCCTGATGAAGTAAATACGTTAATATCTTTAAATATCAAAACTTTCATTTTAAGTAGACAGTACTCAGTATTTACATGGTTTGACTATGTAAGCAGAACTTTCTATTTTATTTTTTAAATCTAACATTTTATTATTATTTTCTACATAGATCCAGTACATTGAAGATAATTGTGGAGACAAGACTCCTGCGACGTACATGCTTGAGCGATGGCAGGAAACGGAGGGGGAAGAAGCTACTGTGGCTGATCTTGAGTATCAAATGGAAGGACTTGGACTGAAAGAAATCTCCGACAAAGTCTTTTAATTGAGTAGCGAAACTAGAAGTTGTTATTCCTTGTTATATCGTCGTTTGAAAACGTTTATAATAAGAATTTAAGAATATTATAGATTTGTATACTTTTTATCTGTTCTAATAGGGTTAGCAGAAATTACATAACTTTAATTAAAGCTATGGGAAAGGAATCCCTTTCACATGTAGTTTTTACAACTTTACGCTGTCTTTAGAATTATTAATTTGAAATAATTTGTGTTGTTTCTTCAACTGAAGTATAATTACATGTTAGTTTTGTTTAAATTGAAAATTTTCATTTATTACTACTATTCTGTAGTAGAAATGGTGTGTACATGTGTACACATTCTGTATCATATGTAGTTATTGTTATTCTTTTCTAAGCTGTCTAAAAATGATTTCAATTCTGTTTTTGTAACACTTTAATAAAAGATGAATTCGTAAGTGACGTGTTCCTAAAACACTACTTACTAAGTAGTACTTAGTATTATAACTTAGTCAATGCTGAGTTCGATAATGACACTGTTTAGTACAGTGAGAATCGGCAATTGTATAATGTACTCAAATGAACTCTTTCTAATGTAAGTAATACTGTATTCAATAATGACGAAAGATTTCTAGAATAATAATGTTTTCAAGTCCGACTATACAATGCATGTACAAGAAGTTGTTAAATCTTCTAATGTGATTGAAATTTTGTACACATTTTACACGAATGGGCCGAAGATGGATGTATAGGTGTGGATTTTTTTATATATAGTAAATTAGTTTCATTCTGTGGTCGTTCTCATAAATGTATTTAAATGTACATGTAATACATAAATATATATATATATATATAATACATATACATATAAAAAAGTAAAAATACCTGCATATCCATCGTGATATATACTTACACAAGTAATTATCAAACTCTTTGAACAAAAAGTTCAAAATTTCATAAAATGTCATTTAACTTTATTAAGTCGAGCCTCCCGATTCATTTGAGATCACTTTCGTCAAAATGGATTCATACAAATAAAAAAGTGATCAAGGAAATTTGTGATGAACTTTAATATTTTTTTTTGTTTTTTCATAATTTCATAAAATTTTGATAATTTTTGAAAAATGTTTTTTGGGCAATCTTTAAGTTGGACTTTCCTCTTTCACTTGATGTTTCATCAACAAAATTGGTTAATAATAAAACAAAATAGCTATAAGTACATCTTTTCAAGTAGTGCATAGTGGGTCGATTCTTTTTGCGACACCCTGTAAGCACATAGCTCAATGAAATAACAGAAGCGTAGAATTGTGGACTGTATCCTTGGTCCACGCACCAAAAACACAAGTTGAAAACCCCAAATTTCTTTATTAATCCACGTTTATTTTTCATTAAAATATAGTCAATTATCAGAGACTTAGAAAAGTTGACTACAGAGGTTTCCTAAAAATCTAGTTTCCTTTATGTCGCACGTTTCCTGTAACAGTATCCTAATGTTAAACAAATATTTAATTCAATTATCAGTAGAATTAGAAGCAAAATGTCTACTTTCCGGTCGCAATTTGTTGAGAAGGCAAAGCGGCATACAAAGTAAGTAAATAAATTTATATATAATTCTAACTCACGGTGGTTAAACATATCAAAAACATTCATATACAAAGTTACAACGGGGTTTAAAAAACTCATATTTTCGGAATTTCAGATTGTAGGCAATTTTCATTGGCAGCAGGGCGAGAGAGTTCGTCTGGAGTTGTATTTTCAGGTGGGCCGCGTGGTCACAGAGGAGGATGGCTTCACCGAGGTCGTGGTCGTGGAAGATCAGGCCCTTGTAATCATAATAGCTGTTTGTATTCTTCTATTAGTTCTGGAATGTGAGACATTTTTATATATTTGTTCTATGTATGCACAATCTCTCTCAGAATAAAATACGCCCTGGTTTTATTTAAAAAAAATTGGTTGATGAATTTTTAAACTTTATGTGTATATATATAGGTTGAAACCAAAGAACATGATTCAGAAAGAAGATGTGACAGAAAAAGGAAGGAAGGAGAACGTGTATCAAATAAAAGAAATGAAAGCAAAAACAAAAAAGGAGCTAAAGGAACAAAAACATCTAGCTTTAATGGCAAAAGAAAAGGCGTTAGCGGCTCAAAAACAAATTGCGAGAGCAAAAGAAAGGAAGGAGAAAACGGCTCAAGTGGAAGCAGCTATTCGAACGGCACAAAATATATTCAATTACATTTACAAATTAGTATTACCATTGTGATTGAACATGTAGTTAATGAATAATTCATATTAATTTATATTTTATAATGATCCTAATTATCATTGATATTCTACAGGGTTTCGGTGCTACTTTGACCACAGAACGTCAGAACCATTTACAAGATGTGATAGAAAGTTTTAAGACAATGGACTATATCACATCGGAAAATTCACAATCCTTTCAGGAAATGTATCAAAGTAATTTAGCAGCTAATTCAGAGAACTTAAATTTAGCAGCTACTTCAGAGAACTTACCGTCATCTTCCGATGTTCTCTCGAAATTTGTATCTCGTCATTTCAAATTGGATGATAATAATCCAAATGAAGAAAAGGATTTGAAAAGACTATTTTCCCCCGATTTCAATCCAGATTTTGATCGTCGGCTACGAGAACATTTGGAAGTTAAACAGAAATCTCAGACTTACCGAAAAATGCAAGAATTCCGAAGGAAACTTCCAGCACATAATCTCAAAGATCAGATCGTATCTATGGTTGCAGAGAATCAAGTGAGTGTTATATCGGGGGAAACAGGTTGTGGGAAAACGACACAAGTTCCTCAATTCATTTTAGACTCGGAGATCCTCGCAGGTCGAGGTTCATTATGTAATATAGTTTGTACGCAACCACGACGGATAAGTGCAATTTCAGTGGCTGAGCGAATAGCAAGCGAACGAGATGAGAAACTAGGTTACTCTGTAGGTTACAAAATTCGCCTGGAATGTGTTCTTCCCACGCGTCCCTCGGGTATCCTCACACTCATGACGACCGGCGTCATATTCCAGTATCTGAAAAGTGATGAGAACCTGACCAATGTGTCTCATTTGATTGTCGATGAGATTCATGATCGCTCCATTCAGTCGGACGTTCTCCTCAATCTCCTCAAGGATGTTCTCCAGCGTCGACCCACACTCAAAGTCATCCTCATGTCCGCTACAATGAATGCTAAGGATTTTAGTGGATACTTTGGAACTGCAAATACAGGCCTCCTCAACATCCCTGGTTTCACATTCCCCATTAAAGAATATTATTTAGAAGATGCCCTTGTACACACAGGGTTTAATTTCCAGGCGAATGCTCAAAAGAAGCAATTATCTGAACGAAGAGGAAAGCAAAATCCTGGAGACGGAGGAAGTAAAAATAGTAAGGATCCGGAATTTGACAAGTTTATTCACCCGTTTTTGAGTAAATTGCAAAAATCTAAAGAATTTGATTACAATCCTCGTGTACTTCAGCAATTGGCGAATCCAGCAAGTGAAGAATTTAATGTGGATTTCATTCAGTCTCTAGTCGAGTACATTTGTGTTACGGATAAAAAACACGGAGCCATATTAATTTTCGCCGCAGGCTGGCAAGAAATTTCAAAAATAATTTCTCAATTTGAAGCATCTGGAAAATTCCCCAAGCACAAATTCAGTATATTCCCACTTCACAGTTTGATGTCCACTGTGAATCAAAGAGAGATTTTTGAGCGTCCTCCTCCTGGTGTCCGAAAAATTATTGTAGCTACTCAAATTGCAGAAACGTCCATCACCATAGATGATGTGACTTACGTCGTGGACATTGGGAAAGTTAAACTCGGGAATTTTGATGTGAAGTATAATTTGGCTACTTTGGACACGGAGTGGGTGAGTTTGGCGAATGCGACTCAGCGGAGAGGTCGAGCCGGACGAGTTCAAGATGGCCATGTTTACCACCTATTCTCTAGAGGGTAAAAATAAATAAATAAAATCATCTAAATATTGCTATATTATAATGATTACAATAAAATGTTTTCTGGAGGGTATTTTATAACTTTTAATTTATTTAATCATTTTTTTCAGGCGAAAGGAATTGTTAGAAAGTTATAAAAAACCTGAAGTGCTCCGTACACGACTTGAAGAAGTTGTCCTTCAAATCAAAATGCTAAAACTCGGAAAAGCCAAGGATTTCCTTCGTAGACTTATGGATCCTCCATCGGAGCGAGCAATGGATTTGGCTCTAGAAAGACTTTTTGAGCTCCATGCCATCGATGAAAATGAAAATTTGACTCCACTTGGTTTTCATCTGGCTCAACTCCCCCTTGAGCCTCAGACAGGAAAAATGTTGCTTCTTGGTGCTATTTTCTCTTGTGTGGATCCCATTTTCTCCATTGCAGCCTCACTCTCCTTCAAAAGTCCATTTTATGTGCCACTGGGGAAAGAGGAGCAAGTGCGGGGAATCCGGAAGCGTTTTTGTGGCACATCCAAATCTGATCACATTCTACTTGCCCGTGTCATCCAAGCCTATGAACAAGCTCGAGCGGGACGACATGAACGACAGTTTTGCTATGAGAACTTCCTATCAGAAACTACCCTTCGGATGCTAGTGAATATGAAGTCACAATTTGCAGAGCATTTGACCAGGCTCGGATTCCTCTCACCTGATAGCAGTTACAGATCAATCGAACTCAATCGAAATTCGAGGAACCATGGGATCGTGACGGCTATCATAGCAGCTGGGCTCTATCCAAATATTGCTAAAATCAGCTCTGTGGGGAAGAAATCCAAAAGCAAAACTGTTTTGAAAGTACCAGGTGTGAATAGATTCGATAGAGATCAATTAGCCCTGTTTTATCCTGGAAGTGTGAATCAAACTCAAACGGAATTTGAGAGTCCGTACATTGCCTACTACAAGAAAGTCAGGACCTCGTCCTTATTTTTACATGATACCACCATGGTGAATCCATTTGTTCTCATTTTCTTCGGGGGGAGATTGGACTGGACGGAACGATATGGGAACCATAAATATCGAGAGGCAATGCAATTTGGGATGGAGGAGGAAGATGGAGGTCAAAATGTGAAATTTGAAAGGAAAATGGACCAATTTGACAGTGTTTTAGTGGGAGAAAATAAATTGAGTTTCTCATATCCCAGTCATAAAAACTTTCGCTATATTGTAGAGGTAAGGGAGAAATTTACGAGTACTATTTTCATGTATAATTATGACAAACTGAATGATGATTATTAATGAGAATTCCCTGTGCATTTCAATTTTCAGTCATTACGTTCAGAACTTGATTTGTATCTGAAACATAAAGTCAGCAATCCTGGTCCAACGGATTGGAGTGAGGGATCCAAAGAAGCCTCTCTTTTAAATGCAATCATTGATATTTTGACATCCGAGTATTCTACCGTCATGCCCAAAGATGTGCAAGAAGATGATGATTTTAGTGACGAAGAAGATTATTAATCGCGAAGGCTTTTTTTTATTATAAGTAAATAATATTTAGTATTTATTTATGTTCAGTATAAATCAATTAATAAATGCCAGCATTTACTGACTTAAGTTTTAAATAAATATTGAATATGTAAAGAAAGAATTATTTTTGGAATGGATTGTTTTGTTTATTGGGACATCTGATATCATAAATAATAAAATTATTATTTAGAAAAACATGATGAAATCAAATGAACCAAATGACAGTTGTAAAGTTGAGAGTTACCATGATTTGATGGAGTATGGTGATTATTGGGTAAAGGAACAAGACAAAAAAAGACTAGAGTGTGAGTTTGTTGGGGCGTTTTTTGTGTGTGTGCCTTCTTGTTCTTCTTGTTTGTGAATGCAGATATATATATATATAGGTAGTTGATAGGTAGGTTGGGTTATTCTTGTAGGTTTTGTGTGAGGAGGATGGGTTGGAATAGTTCAAAGAGAATGTGTTTGGGCAATTAAGTGAGCTTTGTGATTATCGGCAAGATGAAAGGTCATGAAGAAAAGTTGGCTTTTCCCTTTGATGTCTCCTTTTGTCATGCTCCTGAAGCGTTCCGTTCCCAATAGCTGCTACAAACATATATATAATACAAGAGTACGACGTCATGTGTGTCTACGTTCGTATGAAGGTAATCGAGAAGACCGACAAAGAATCTCTCCTATTAAGGGAAGGAGGACGGAAATGGAAAGACACGAATGAGAGCGGACTCCAAAGCTTTACCTTTCCCTAAATGTGCTCAAGTACTGTTCTCTCCAGAGTCAGACACAGATGAGAGAAATAACGTATATGTATAGAGAGTAGAATAAGAAGAGGAGAAAAAAAAACGAAGAAACTAGGAAATGATATGATATGCAAAGGTTGTCCTATGAGATAAACTAAAAGAACCAACAGCATATGTATGAGTTTCTATAGATATTATATACTTCTCAAGTTCTCAACCCAACTCAAATGCTATCTACCTTTAACTCGACTCACGCACACACTTGTACCATATATATGTTGATCTTGTGTGTGCTTGTGTGAGTCTACACACACACACACACACACACACAGAAAAGGCCTACAAAGAGAAATGAAAAAAAAATTGCAATACCGAATTGCAATGTACCTTTCGGCAAAGGGTCCTTTTATCTCTTTTCCCTTATTAATATCCCCTCCCTTCTCCTCCTCTCCCTCTCTCTCTCTCTCTCTCTCTCATCTATGACGACTTTTCTCCATATCTAACAACATGCACCTATCTCCAGTTTTCACTCTTTCTTTCTCCCTCACTCTCCTTTCTCCATTCTTTTATCTCTATTTCTTCTTTGATTTCAAAGAAACACACACGCCTTTAAAAATCGTTTGTACTTTTTTTTACCTTTGTACTTGTTCTAAGTACAACTCGGAGCACTTACCTCTCACAGTCAGTACATACATATATATATATATATATATATATCAATACAATACAATGCAATATTATATCAATTCCATCACGTGTACCATCGTCTATCCATCAACAATGCTCACTTGTTCCCCCTTTTAGAACTTCACATGAAACGAAAGGAAGATACTCTTCAAACGATCTTATCAAAGAAAGTCAGCAAATGTAAAAAAACACACATTCCCAATTTTATCCAGATATACAGACAGACCTAAACCGTCCCACAAGCCACATACACACGCAGACAGACAGACACAGACAGACATCCAACATGTACACAAACTCTCCACGCAATTCTGTTACTTTCAAGTTTAATATCTTTAATGCAAACGTTCCAGTTTCAATCCAAGAAATTAATTTGAATCAAAAGAATACTTTTTCATCTGAATATAATTTTATTTGAAAAAAATCGTTTCAAGTCCTCGACCAACTCCAAACAAGATATTTTGTGTTTTATTACAATTCTTTCATGCAATCCACCTCATGCTCTCATCTTGTCTACGTATGTCTATAACCTTTCAATCACAATTAATTTCCACGAGTATTTAGACCTCAGACATTTCTCATTCTTTTTCACTCTTTCTCTCTCTCTCTCTCGATGTCAAAGTAAATTGAATGTTGAAAGAATATTTTTCTTTGTCTATTAATTCAGAAATATAATGATTTCCCCCCCCCTCATTTTGCTTTCCTTTAAAATTAAACTCAAACATCCTTTTTAACTCCTTCAACTCTCTTTAATATACACACTCACAAGAAAATTCGTATTTGCTATAAAATATATTGCTCAACTAAAGATCTTGAGCTGACTAAAAAAATGACAGAAAACAATCTCAAGATTTTATTTTCGTCCTTGCAATTTGACAATTGACAACTACTCAGAAAGATTCAAAGACAACAGACAGAGAGCATCTGGGATTTAAAAATATAACAATGCAAATAACGAGTGTCTACAGGGATAGTGCTGGTGCTGTGACTCAGGTTTGTGTGGGCGGTGAGAATTTAACATTTACGGTATACATATCTTATATTACTATCGTATATATACAAATATATAGGTAGTTGAACTTGAATTGAATTATGTCATTACTGGGTTGCTGGATATGAGATTTGCCTAGTTTGATTTTGACGGAGTTCTCTCGCTGTCGGCTGGTTATGATGTGGGGAGAGAAGCGGTTTTGAATTCCCTTTTACTTTCGCTTCCTTTCATATATATATACATATTTTAGTACATGTACGTTACTAGCGAAAGGGGGGTGAAATCTCATGTACCGATTGTACATATTGGAATTGCAATGTACATAATGATGACAAGGATGATGATGACGCCCGTGTGTGTGGGAATCAAAGAAGAAGCCGACCGCTTTCCCATTCCGTATTACAATCGAGGAGGAGACAAAGTGAGTGTACACGAAGCAAAGTTGAAAGTAAAATGTGCTACTTAATTCAAATTCTACATTTTTTATCTCCTGTTGCTCTTACACCTTTTTTCTACCTCTCTCTCTCTCTCTTTTATTCCAATCTATCCTTTTGGTCTTTGTCTCCTACCTTATGAGATAGGATAAATAGTAAATACAGGATACAGAAGTTAGTTAATCATTTCTACGGATATAGTAATATCTGTACGTACACATTACACATTAGTCGAGGTGCTTTTAGCCATTTTATATCCATCTGTATACTTTTCACTTTCACTGTACGTCAAACAAAAGACAGATTTGTTTTGGCTTTTGTTCACATAATAAAGTAAATACAGATATGTTTTTGTTTATTTTTTTTCTTCTTCTTGGCTTTGACTTATCTACGTTTGAGATGAGACTTTTGTAATTGTAAGACAGACTTTCTGTCTTTCCTCCTTGACAATGACAATTTGTTTTGTGTACTCGCTACATACGAGTTTTCTTTTTCATTAAATAGAAAGAAATGTCATGTATCATGTATAATCTCGGACTTGTAGGCTTCTCCATCAAAATCCGTTCGTTCTCTTTCTTATCCTTTCACAACAAACACACAAGTCCAAGATCTAAGATCCAAGTGGGACGTATAAGAAGAAGAAAATTCTCAAGTTATTCTTTGAAAGCTCAAGATTTTTTTGTTGTTGTTGTTGTTGTTGTTGTTTTCAAAGCTCAAGACTCTTTGCAATGATTTCACAGAGATTTCTGCTTTCCTTCCTTTTTCTTCTTCTGTTCTTCTCTTTCTCTTTCTTCCAAGTTTTTTCACTAATTAATTTGCTTCTCATCCAGTGAGACCTGAGTAAACACAAAAAAACAACGAGAGAACGAGTTTCCACAAACCTCCAATAAAATCCCACCAAAACATGTCGTTGCAATTACTTTTTTTATTTTATCCATTTCATTTTCATATCAAACTTACTTAGGTTTTTTTACGCGTCGTCTTGAATTTCCTTTTGAACCCTGAAAATAGTAAAGTTACTTTACTTTAAGTCAGCAAGGAATGATCATTTTCTATATCTTCTGGACATTTGATAGGGATTTAAATTGTGAATGCATTGGATATAATTTGAAGTGGAGGATTATTTTGTGATACGTATATTTGTACGTATATTTGTTCTGATTGAGATATTCATATTTACTCTGGATTGTCAAGATAATTAGGGTGGGATGAGGATGAGGATGAGGGACTGTGAAGAAAGTTAAAAAAAGGTTAATGACGGTATAAAACAAGTTTTTGGATAGAGATACAGCTGCTATCCGCAGTACATGCATGGAGATAATAATATACATAATAACATACGCGGGGCAGGAGGACCAACAGCAACAACAGAATATCTGTAGAAGGCATCCGAATATCAGATGAGATAATTGAGAGAAGAGTTATAAATAATGTTTGGGTTAAATGAAGGGTGAAATGTAAGTTTGGCGGGATGAAAGTGAAAAGACTGCTGCTTTGTTCTTTACTTTGATCATTGAGGAGAAAGAGACTTTGATGATGTAATAAAGAGGATTGTACAAGAGAGAAGAGAACGGGAAAGAGAGCGATAGAGAGAGAGAGAGAGAGAGAAAGAGAAAGATTAGAGCTGTGGCAAATGGTTGCATTGCATTGTATTGTATTTGTATTGTATTTGTGTTGTGTTGTGAGGGAAAGATGCGGGACGGAGAGGTCAAAGGATATCGGTATGAAGTCCCAACTCTTGTCTCATCCGTCTCCTCTTTTCTCCTCTCCCTTGTCCCTTGTTCCTTCCCTGTTTTCTCTCATGTCCACTTTCTCCAGCAGCAGTAGACTCTAAAAGATAGCGGATGAAGATGAGAGAGAGAGAGAGTTGATAGTTGTGCCTTTTCTCTGGCTGATTGATCTGGTGGACTGAAGGAAAGGGAAAGGGAAAGAGAAAGAGGACGGTCGGATGGTCGATGGTCGGATGACTGGAGAGTCATCGTGAGAATAGAAAGTGTTCCAACTTGTAGTTGTATATAGTCGTCGGGTGGACGTTCAGTTGCGTTGTTCAGTTGACTTGGGTGTTTGGTGTGTGGGAAAGGCGGCGGTGGTTGTCAGCATTTTCAGCATCTCTCTCTCTCTGTGTATGTGTGCCGACTACTCCTACTTATCATTGTAATGCTCTTGTGAACACAGAACATTATTAATGAGAAAGCATTGATCAAAAGCCTTTGATGTGTCTTCAAAAGAACCTTTGATCTTTCCTCCCAATGTTAACATCACCTAAGTCAAAGTCTTCTTTTTTCTCTCTCATCTTTTCACCCAACCCCAAAGACCTCCACCGAAAAAAAAAAAAAAAGAAGAATCCTTTGATTACTCCACCAAAAAAATCCTCACCGCTACAAATTCATATATGAAGACGAAGAAAAACTCCACACAGACACACGCATTCACTCACTCCAGTCAACATTTAGCCCCATTTACTCCAGATATTTACTTTTTTTTTATCACTCTCTCCCATCTCTCTCTCTCTGTCTGTCTCTCTCTCTTTCTCCCATTCCTTTCCCTTTGGTCTTTGTCCTTGTCATTTTTTTTGACTTGTCACTTAAAAAAAACCTATTTCAAGTTTTTTCTTTTAAATTCTCAAAACCAAAAAATGTCATTCAAGTTTTTTAATATATATTTTTTTTCCATGGGACTCCCAGAGATGACAGAAAAAACGTGAATGTGAATGTACAGTGTACAGTCTAATTGAATTGTAATTGAATCAGATTAGTGACAAAGTTTTGAGCGCTCGACTTTCCCATTCGTTCGTACAGATAGACACACACATCGAACACACACACACACACACACACACACACACACCCACACACCCACACACCCACACACTGCTTTATCACAGCACACACAGTAGACACATAGACATGTTGGTCTTTGGAAGAGCAATCTGACGGCAGACGGTGACTATAGAAAAACGTGTACAGTCGGAGCTTTGTACACGCTCAATTTCAGGAGATTCTTTTGATGTTTGGTCGTCGTTCCTTTGAAGATGATTGTTGTTACATGATGAGAGTTGTAATGACATATAGATCATAGATTTGAAGCTGTCTCTCGCTCTCTCTCTTTCTCTCTCTTTCTCTCTACCTTTTCCTTCGTTTTGTTCCTGTTTCAAGTTTTCTCTGTATGTCTTTGTGTGTGTGTTCTCATGGTCTTTATATATATTAAATACCCTTAAACTTTCATTAGGTTAAAGGAAAAACTTGAAAGATTTCCATTTCCATTTCTCTTTGGATAGTTAGATGAAAGATGTTCTGCACTGTCAGAGATTTGGATTGAGAGAGAAAGAGAGAAAGAGAGAACGAGAGAGTCAGAGCGTTGGATGGAGATTATGAAGGTACAGAGAATTGCACTGGGTGATGTATGTACAGTTTCCAAAGCCGACTTCTCAGGCGTCTCGTGTGCCTCCCCCCAAAACGACTACAGATAAATGAGCGGATGACTTTCAAGCACTTTCAAAGTCTCACATCCTATTTACTCTGTATTTACTATTGACAGTTGTCTTTACTGAATACCAAGAGAGAGAAACTATCATCATTATTAGGTAAAGTTCAAATGATTCGTATGATTTCTTTCAACTGTATGTCTGTCTGTCTGTCTGTCTGTCTGTCTCTCTCTCTCTCTCTCTTTTTCTCTCATCTCCCAAGTTCTCTACCCTTATATCTTATATATCCTTTAATTACCAACACGAGCTCCAACTCTATATCCATCCATGTTCATATGTTCATATTTCTCTCACACGAGAAACTTCCTTTGAAGACTTGTGCCATATGCCTATAAAGAAATGGGATTTCACAGAGACAGATCAAGTCTGTGAGTGAGACAGTACACACATCCTTTTATGATCATATCTGAGAATTCTACAGAGATATTCAAAACTGAATACATAAGATACATGGTGGGTGTTTGAGAATCGTTTGCCGTTTTCCGTTTTGAAAATCTCTTCGAGTGAATCAAAGAGAGAGAGAGAGAGTGAAAGAGTGAGAGAGTGAGAGAGAGGAAGAGGAAAGTAATAACAGAGATTGGAAGGAGTCAATGCTTGAATCATCTCCGTACTGCATGGAGGAAAAGCTAGAGATACGTGGAAAATATATCACAGAGATTTTATGCCAATCCATATATGATTTAGCTGGGTTTTAGAGTTTGGCCTTCAGCTCTGTTGGTTTGGTTTGATTTGGTTTGGCTGCGAGTTGGGCTGGGTTCTGTACGATATTTGTAGTGAACACATTGGAACATTGAGAAAGACATTACACAGCATAAGCCGTTAGTAGTGGTAGTAGTAGACATTTAGTTTTTGATGTGCAAAAAACAAGTTGACAAAAAAAATTGAGACATCGTCATCACATCAAAAAGCCTCAAAGGAGAAAAGAGAAAGTAAAAGTGGGAGAAAGGCTGAGGGAGAAGAGAGAGAGAAATGTGTTTTTCAAATGAACTAAATTCTTGAATTTTCCTCTTTCTACATTTCATTTTAGTTTTTCTCAAAGGTTTTTTTTTTTTTTTTAGTTTAGTTTTTAGTTGGATTTAAAAAGTTGTTTGGTGTTTTTTATCTTGGGAGTGAGAGTGAATACTTTATGTTTGTGTGTGTGTGTGTGTGTTTACAAGTCTTTCATGGTTTGTTTCCGGATTTGCGGATGTGGAGGATACAGAGAGAGAGAGAGAGAGAGAGGGGACGAGATCAAGTTGAAGTTGTTTGTGGCTGGTTGTCGTCCCATTTTCCTTCCTGTACAAGAGAGTTGTATCTGTATTTGTAGTACCGATTCTGCATGGAGGTATCTTTTGGGTAGGAGTTGAAGTTGGAGTTGGACAAGTACTGTAGTAAAATCCTGCAAATCGTAATGTGTTTCCTTCTCTTATCTCTCTCTCTCTCTCCTCTCTGTGTGTAGACATGAGCCTGTAAAATATGGCAGTTTACTTTAGTTTCCCGACTGTGATGAGGAACATCCAAGCGCTCCAAGATAAAAGAGAGTTGAATCTTTTGAACAAGTTGGAAATTAGACGAAGACTTGTCCAAATTACATTAATACTCTTCTTTCCACTGATTTATCCTTCCCGTCCCCCAGTCCTCATTTCACTTTTTACTTTACTCCATACTCTCTCTCTCTTTCTTTCTTTCTTTCTTTCTTTCTTCCTCTCTCTCTCTCTCTCTCTCTCTCTTTTGCTCACCAACTTTAATATGTCACATTTCTTTCACCCACTAAAAAAAAAAAATTTGGTGCGTATCTCCTTTCTGTGTGTTCAACTTATTTTTCATTCAACCAAAATCTCTTAAAATCTACTTGGAATTCCTTCTCATCAAGGCAGCCATGGCGAAACTTAAATTCTTTTACTCTCTCCCAAACTTTTCTTTGCTTCTCCTATACGCAATTCTCAAATTTAAATTCAAATTTACGAATAATTTCTATCAGTATATTTCTATTTTGTCCTTGTGTTTCATGGCGAATTCGACATTTTCCCTACTAGTTTTCTGATTATCAAAATGATGATGAGAAATTCACATCCTCCAACCTTTTTCTGCATTACTCTGTATAATTAGTTTATATAAAAAAATAAAAAAAAACATGAAAAAAATCAAATTTTTTTTTCTTTTACATATCTTTCCTTTTTCTACCGAGAATCCCCACAAAACTTTTTTAGTTTTTATTCATAATTTGTCACATTCATTTCTGAAGGGGATTCACTTTATTCCCCATAAATATAAATAAATATCCTTTTCTCATGAGTAATAACTGGAGAAAGAGTCAACCATTCCAAATCTTCATTAACTTTCAGCTTCAAATTCTCTCAAAGCCTACAAATCCTCCAAATCCTACAAATACGAGTGATTAGCCTTATTTACTTGTTTATCTCTCAAAACTTTGTCAACTTTCCTCAATCTCTCAAGTCAGACTCAGATATATATATATATTTTTTTGAAATTTGAATATTTCAATAAAGTCAAGCAGAAAATTTGGAAAGTTTTCTGCTCTCTCTCGTTCTCGTCAACGAAATTAATAACTACTTTTCTCATTAAATTAATGAGATGAGCAAATTACATTTTGAGTCAAGTTAGAATTTAGAGCATGTACTTGTGAGTACATATTTTGTGTACATACAAGGCAGCTCTTCAAATTCCCTAATGGACTTTTTAGATAAAAGTTTTAAGAATTGAGAGAGAGTTGAAGATCTGGATTCTGGATATTTGAGTTGAGTTGAAGGTTCGTGGGTATAGAATTTTTTTTCCGTCTTTCTAATTCCCAGTTTTAGTTTTAGTTTCGACAGTCAGTGGAGGCGTCGAATTTTTAATTTTACTTCTTTCAGAGAGAGAGAGAGAGTTGAAAAGAAGAATGTAGCTGCAGAGTCTCCAGTGGTTCTCATTAAGATGCGTGAATTTTTTCATTAAAAATCCTCGAGGAGCGAGAATTGTAACGTGAATTGGGAACTGAGGGAACTGAGGGAATACGCGTGTACCTCTCTATTCTAATTCTAATTCTCTTTCTCTCACATTACTAAAAAACTGACGGAATCTCATCAACAAAACAACGGAGAACGAACGACGAATGAAGAGAGAGAAAAGCACCAGGGAAAAAAATAAATTGAAAATAAAAAATCCAACCCTTTCCTTTTAAAAAGTATGTATGTACCTATGTGTAATGTACGATATGGCAAACGTATATTGAAGCTTGATATTTCATTGTGAATGTCTATGAGCATTCCGTTTAATTACCCACTGTTTCCCTGTTTGTCATTTTGTCATTCTGTCTTTTGCACTCTCTTAATCCCTATGCAATAAAGTAAGAATTTTTCGTAACTAATCCCCTCCCAGACCAGAACAACGTACTTTTTCAACCCGATGCTCTTTCTCTTGCTCTTTGCGTGTGTGTCTATTTAGAATTTAGAGCATTTACAATTTACATATACAAAGAAATGAACTGAAATGAAATTAACACGACAAAATTCCAGTCTCCTCGCTTTCTTTTTTTTATTATTCATAGGGACGACGACAAATGAATTTTTTTTTCCGGGGAATCCAAGTCAACAACAGTCGTAGGTAGGAAAGTAAAAACGTACACAAGTAATTTGTCAAAATGAAGTGGAGCAAATTTGCATAATAGCTCCAAAAACAAAAGATTGAGATGAGTCAGAGAGAGAAACAAAGAGAAACTCATGAGACACTTTCGTCTCATTTTATATTTGACAGTTCCTCTCATTCTCATCGTCAGTTGAGTTTGGACAAGGAAAACGACGAAGAAGAAAAAAAAAAAAAGAAAGAAAAGGAATGTGTTGATGAGTATTATAAAACTGGAGTGGATGATTTGAGTTTGAGCAGCAGTGTCTACAGATATTTTGTGTATGGATATATCTACATATAAAGATGAGTTAAGTTTAAGTTGAGTAGTCGAATGAGGGTTGGAGGGAGAAAAAAGTGTGGAGACGAAGATGAGAAGGTCCTCGTCGTCAAGCCAAGTGTGAATTATTGATTAGCCAAATGAAAAGGGAATTGTTGTCACACTTCTCATCAAGGATCCGTATAAAGATCCACAATTTTACTATTCTCTCTCTCTGTTTCCCCTCCCTTCTTTTTTTTACTCGATTCTTTTGTCTTTTCTTCACAATGTCAAGCTTCTGCATCACCGTTGTCACCATCACCCGTCATTTTAAGTAGGAACAAAAATGCTTTCATTTGTAAGATAGTACCTTCAACTTTTGTACAATTTGATGCATATTTTTATATTTTGAGTTTAGTAATTTCCTCTCATTTTCCTTATTTTCCTGCCGGATCCTGAGTTTTAAACTCAGGATCCGTTTTGAAAGTGAAAGGGATATCTTATGAACAGAAGGAGATTGTGCAATTTGGGTTAATTATTGTGTTGATTTAACTGTGGGAATGGAAAGAGAGATTTGTTGTTGGTTGATTGTGAGAGGATGAAGAGAGAATTTCACCGTGTAGATTTGGATAAAGAGAGAGAATTGAGTATGTGGGATAAGAGAGAGAGAGAGAGAGAGAGAGAGAGAGAGAGAGAGAGGGATGGGAAAAGTGGAAATGTTGATGGTGTTGGGAAGAAAGGAAAAGGCTATTTAACGGAAGATCAATTTGCGTTGAAGTGCCGCTTTTGATGGTGCTGCAAAAATAATCTTCGCATGAGCCGCACTCTCTATATTTCAAAGTAGCCGACCTGTTCAGTTCTTCATATACAGATCTCTCTCAAATCCTCAATAGTTTCGTACCAGCAGCAGCAACCGACCCACACACACACACACACCATTCTCCACTTCTCTTTTCATCTCTCTCCCTCTCTTTATGAGTTGCTTTTATTCGGTTCTTTCTATCGCTCTTTCTCTCTATTTCTCGGTATATGCAGCCAAAGCTTTTGAAGTTTCTGATCCAGATCAAAATAGAACGACTTTACCTTTGTACTCGGCCCGTCATCATACGTTTGCTAGATTACAAGTACAAGCAACCTATTTCCATCTCCATCTCCATCCACATATCCACATCCATCCGCTTTCACTCTCCACTCCTCGTCGTCCACATGAATATTTTCGTATCAATCTCCATCAAAAACTTACCATCATCTATAGATTTCATCCAATCACTATCTTTTTCCCACTTTTCTTCTTCTTCTTCCTTTTCACTTTTCTACTTTACTTTTTTTTCTTCTTTTTTTTACATCTTCGACTCTCTTCAAAAATTTCATATTCTTTTCCCTGTTTTCCCTCTAGACAATTTTCTCCACTTTTATCTTTTGACTTAACCTTTCAACAACCAACCAACGCTTACTTTACTTCTTTTCTTTTTTGTATTTTCACCAAAGGATTTCCATCGTGATATATATTGAAGGAAAGGTCAATTTCCCTTTGTTCCCTTCCCTTTTTTCTCCCCTTTGATTCCCTTCACTTTCACCGACTCATAATAATAAATTTTCTGGATGAAAAAACCTAATAAATACTTCAAAAAAATACATTGGAATATCTATCATGTAAAAATTGAGGAAATCATTATTTATTTATTCTCATTTATTCTCATTTTATTCCATACTGTTTGTTCTCCAGATTGTAATTCTCCATTTGCCAGTTTCGCGTTGCGAATGCATGCCAAACGATATTGTCGCGATACTTTATTGACAATAAAATATAAAATATAATTATTATGTGTAAGGAAAACGATAATTTGTCTGTGAATATATACAGAGAAGTGTGGGAGTAAGAAATGGGGAAAATATTGGGAGTACGAGCCAAAGCTGCGTCCTGCAAAGTGACAATAGACATGCGAGAGAGAGAGAGAGAGAGAGAGAGAAAAGAGGGTTCAGGTGAATTGAGCTTGAGTTTGCGTGGACTGAAGCGTGGATTTCTGCGGTAAAAACTTAAAGCTTTCTACGGATTCTGCACAGTCAGTCCGGAATTTCCCTCTCACCCGCACACGACAACCCAACACAACAAAACACGAGACGACGGAAAATCTGAAATCGGAAAAGTTTCAACTCGACTGTTTTTGTTCTGTATATTCTATACAATCTATACCTACATTCTGCACGCACTTGCTTTACACTTTCTCCGTCTTCTTCTTCTTCTTCATCAGGAGAAAAAGAGAAAACGACTCAGTAAAAAATCACAGTAATACGATAATAATAATACAAAGTCGATTGTGTGTGCATTCGAGAACTATTGAAATTCGGCACTTCGCTCAGTCGTTGAATCATCAGTCAATATTGATTACCTACTAATTTTGTTATATCAACGCCTCAAAATTCGGTCCATATCCATTTTTGGTCGCCGGCTTCGGCTTCGTAAATATTCCAAGCTTGACGGACATGTAAGTTCACTTTCCCATTTTTTATAATTAGCATCAGCATTTCCATTTCCATTTCCATTTCCATTTGCACTTGTAATTATCGTATCGTAATTGTAATTATAATAATTAAATAGGAAATAATGCATATCGTCTGAACATCCGTTTGATGAGTCAGCGGACTGTATAAATAAAAGCGCACATGTTGTTGGTTGTCAGTTGTCAGTTGTGTCTGGCTCATGTGATTAAATTATATATATACCTGGTAATAAAAGGAAGACGGGGCAAAAAATAAATAGAATAACAGAAAGCCCAGAGGAAATATTGTACAATATATACTGGAATTGTGGTGGTGAGAGATTATGTAGAGCGATAATTTAATTAGTCCAACGTCACGGCTCCGAATTAAATAATGACATAATGAGATAAGCTGTGAGGTTGATGAGAGAGAGAGAGAAAGAGAGAGAAAGAGGACTTCTGAGATTTAACGGAGGTGAGTTCAGTGAACAGGAATATGATAGGACGAGAGAGAGAGAAAAAAAAAGAGTCAAAGTCTGTGATATCGTATAGGAATAGAGCCCTGGAAATACGACCGAGTATCTGTATTCTGTATCTGTATTCGTGGAAAAAAAGAGCAAAAATAAAAAAGAGTAAATGGTAAACTCGTGATTGCAATAATAATAAAACGTGTGCATGTTTTTGTGTGTGTGATGAATTTTCATAATTCAATGTCAACGCTCACTTACTTATTTATTGTATATCGTTTGAATTCTCGACTCGACTCGACTCGACTCAATATAAATGACATGACCGAGATTTCCCAATTCCCAATGTTGTTTTTCCTTTTTTCGTACAGTGTGTTTAGCGAGGATTTGAAAACTCTCTCTCAAAAAAAAACCCATCGTCGTCAGAATATCAACAGACGAGGAGGTGATAACACGGGAATTTTATTATTTTTATGGTGGTGGTGGATGAGAGTGAGAGTGAGTGAGAGTAATATTTTGTTGAGTGTACATTATCTAAAGTCTAAAGCCTAAAGGCTGAATGGCAGGAAACAACTTTACAACTTTGTTTGTTTGTGTTTTCTGTTTTGTATCTAGTTAGTGTGTGTGTGTGTTTTTTTTGGCTGGTAAATTCAATGATTTGAAATTACATAAGTTCCAAGAATCATTTGGAATTTATTTAGGTTGAAAGAGAGAGAGAGAGGAGAGAGAGAGACAGAAATTTTGGGTGGGAGGTTTTATTGACAAACGGGGGGAGAAAAAGGGGGGGAATAGGATTGAGTGAAAGAATTAGTAATAATTGTGCTAGTATTTAATGTGTATGTTCGGATGGTGGTGTGGATAATGTGAAGATTAGTCAAGATGGATAAAAAAAAGTCTGAAAGAGTGTACGAGATAAGACTCTGCTTGTTTCGTGTCTCTGTCTGTGTGTGTGAGTCAGGGGAGAGAAATGGAGAAAAGGAGAAATAGAGAGGGAGATGGAGAGAGAGAGAGAGATGAGATGAGATGAGATGAGGAAAGGGAGGAGTATGACCAATTGAATCTAGCGGAGAAGATCAAAGGGAAAAGTTGTTGGCGGCTTGGTTGTAGTTGCACTGTGCGCTTGGCAAGAGACAGATTTCGATTGTTTCGGTTGCTTTTTGTAGTCAAGTCCTTTTGCCTTTGCCTTGTGCTCTTCCGTGCCGCTACCACTCAAAGAGACAACATGAAAGAAATGCCATACCATAGAAGAAGAGTTGACACAGAAAGTGAACGAGAGAGAGAGAGATGACAACCCGTTTTTGCACAACCGACAACCGCCGACTCACATACGAAAAAAAATACGCTCATTTTTTATGCTCACCAGAGAAACTTCAAACGAAGGAGAAAAAAAGAGAAAAAAGAGAGAATATCTTACTCTCACTCTCTTTCGCCTATCCACTATCCACAAACGCCAAACTATACAAAGTACAGAACTCTACATATACAATTCTACACTGTGACTCCATGTACGCCATTTCAACCCTGTTATTTATTTCTCACTATCCATAGTCACCGTTTCTCTCTCTCCCCCTCTCTCTCTCTCTCTTTTTCTGTCCTTTTCTCTCATTCCCAGCACCACCACATTGAAATACACTCATTATAACTCATACACACAAACACACAAACACACACACACAAGTTGGGCTAGAACTAGAACACACGACGTCCTCTCACTCTTCATTTCAACTCACGCACAATTAACTCTTGTTCACACTCACGTCCAAAAAAAAGCCCGCTCTCAATTCATGTGTGTTTCCAATTCCCACCTGATGAAGAATATAACAATAAGAAACATTGAATAGGGAAATATTCGGAGAGGGAGCATTCAGAACGAACGCAGGAGAGGAATGGATATTTGAATGAACTAACCAAGAAACGAACAACAAACGAACGAATCAACCAACCAACGAGCAAGTGGGCTTTCAAATGAAATGAAATGCAAAGTAGATTTGATTGACTTGCGTGTGTTGATATTGATATTGATGGTGGGAGTATATAAAAGTTGGCTGTTAAGATTTGTTGTTGAAGAGTGAGAGAGAGAGAGAGAGAGAGAATGACGGTGTCTGTATGTGTGTGTGTGTGTGTATGGTTTTTCTATATAACGACGGTTCAAAGAAACAGAGGAAATTTATTGTTATGATTAGAATGGATATTTTGGCACGCGATGGACGCATTTCACATTCGTGCTCATACGCTTTCATACGCTTCACAGATCAAAGGACGAGCGGCCCGCTCGTCCTTTGAAATTTCCCACCGCTCACCTACACTCAAACTCTCTCTCTCTCTCTCACACACACACACAACACACAAGCAAAACCCAGGACCACTTGCTTCCACTTATTATGGCTACACTCCACTCAAATACATACGATAGTATTACATAGTGCATTTGCTCATATCATACCTTCTGCTCCTATCAGTCTCTAAACAAAGTTACACTTCAACTCTTAACCAAATGCTCTTTCTCTCTTCTCTTCTCTTCTCTCTTCTCTTCTCTTCTCTTCTCTTCTCTTCTCTCTCTCTCTCTCTCTCTCTCTCTCTCTACTTCTACTTTGTAAGCCACAACATGAGTTTTAGTTTTATGTTCGCCACTAAATGCAACTATTTGACTGTTTTTTCCTCTCTTCTCTTCTTCTACATATTCTTTTTATTCTCAAAAAGCTCTCAACAGTTGAGCGTTGAGAATTGAAAGTTGAGGCAGATGATGACGGGGAAAAGAAAAGACGACGAGAAACAACTTTTCTACAGAAACTACAACTACATAAATATAAGTACAGATATTTCTACATTTAGTCTAACTAAATCCGGCATGGTTTCCTTCCTATTCAGCCTCGTTTGGGATTTTTCACAGACACACATGTGTGTAATGAGAATGAGAATGAGAATGCGAGGAGTAAAGGAGTAAAGAGTGTTGTGTTGTGTTGTAAAGAGTAACAGAAATATGAACAATATTAGATTTTCGGATGATAACATGGAAACACCTTTTTGGAGGGGGACGGGCACTTTCCTCATTTGTTCTCATTCTGAATCTCTGAATTCTGAATTTTGAATTTGGAGTTTTGAGTCGGCATGCCTTGAGGGGCCATCTAGAAAATGTAAAAAGACGACGAGCCAGAGGAAGAGAGAGAGAGAGAGAAGGAAATTACAGGAGAGACGAGTGCTCGACTTGGAGATATGGATTACACACTCGACTATTTTGGATAAAATGTTCAGATTTAGGTTAGATAATGGCTCTCTCACATCTCTTTGGCGGTACGGTCTCTTCCCTCCCTCATCGTCTCCATTGAGCAAGAGAAGAGAGTCAGAAGAGAGAGTGAGAGGGAGAGAGAGAGGAGGGAAGTTGGAGAAGGAGAAGAGGAGGAGGTCAGGCGTAAAATTAACAATCTCACCTATCCAGATTTAAAGTGAAAACTAAAACCAAAAACCCTGCAAGTAAAATCCTGTTGAATCCGTTCGAGAGACGCAGGAGCAACACTAAGAGAAAAAAAAATCAAAAACCAAAAATTTACTCCTCACTCGTTCAACTTCAAGTTGAATTAGTTCCCCCGTCCAAATCTCTCCCAGTTTTCCAGTACCGAGTACGAGTTGCGGTGTATACGAAAGACTAATTTAATATGGGTGCAATCAAAATGGAAACATTTCATCAGAGTTCAAGTCCCAAATGTGCTGTAAATCCAATGGGTGGTCTCTTCCTCTTTCTCTCTCTGTTGAAAAATTCAAAACTAATTCACTCTCATTAGACTTTTTGTGTGTGTGGCTCTTGCTGTTGTTACATTGTTGCATACAAAAAAAGTCCACACATGATGTTCAGTTACATTAACATTACACATGAACGAAAATACTCATGTATCGTAGATTTTCCATATTTATATTTATATCGTATTTATATTTTGATTTTGACGAGGAATTCTTCACGGTGGATTTCCAGATGCTCCACACTCGATATGAGCAGACATCTTTTGTTGCTGTTATTCTCCGATTATTATTGTAATTTGTAATTGTGTTTTCCACACTCGAAAATGGAAATTACATTTGTTCATTTGAATTTACATGCAATTTATAATTTATCCCGAGTTTGGATTATTTTTGATTAGTTTCTTCACTCTTGGACTTGAGCAGGAACTTGAGCTTGAAGACTTTAGTGTGTAGTCGGCATTCCTAATTTAATTTCCTAATCTCACGCAAAATGCTAATTTGTCATGATGGTAATGAGACATTTCCGTTTTTCCACATAGCAGCCGGATAAAAACATTTGGACAAATTCCAACCTTCACGTCCGCATCATTATTCTTGTTCTCATTTTGTACTTGGTATTGTACACACCATTACGCATTATGATCAAGAGTTGGAATTATGTAGAGTTAAAGCTCCAACTCCGCCTCTCCACATTATTTTGATTACCCACTTTTTTAAACCGACTCTCATCATCATCGTCAATCGTCATTATCATCATCATTATCATCATCATCATCATCATCACAATTCAAAATCCCCTATTTGAATTTCAATCATTTTATTGTGGCCATTAAATTCTCATTGCTCTGTCCATCGGTCGGTCGGTCGGTTGGTACATTCGGAGAAGAATTTAATTCCCCATAGCAATAAAATATTTTCCATCACGTGCACTGATTGTCAGATGTACTTTGGATACTTTGGATTTTAGATCCTCCAATTCTCAAGGCAGACTACATATATATATTTGGAGATAGAGATTTGTTTCTCAATTGGATTCCGTTTTCGTTTTCCCCTTTTCATATCATAGAATCATAGAAGTATGAGAATTGAAATTGAAACGGGGATTTCCGATGGAGAAAATTCAATTTGGTATCTGTAGTCTGGTGCTGGTTGGTGGTCGTGTGTTTGTGTGTCTGTGTGTGTGTGTGGATCTGCTGTGTGTGGAATAATAATCCCAAAGTATGGAAGAGAGGAAGAGCATTACTTTTTTTCCCTGTTGAATGATCGTGTAAATAAATAATTCACTTTCTCCCCATACTGCTCTCTCTCTCTCTCTTTCTCTCTCTCTCTCGCTCTCATTTCCTACTTGGAACTTTCTCCCATAAAATCCATTGTACAGATATTGTGTTGTATTATGATTCTTCTTGGCCACCAAAGCACTGTCTGTCTCTCGACTGTTTCTATTTTCTCCGTATATCTCCCAGCTAACAAGTTACAACTTGAGATATTCGCATAAAAATGTGTTGTGTTGTTGGGTTTGTATTTTGAAGACTGTAGATTGTCGAGCTCGGTTCATGTTCAATACTCGTATAAAAAGTTTGTGAGCTCTCTTAAGCTTCCAACCTTATTATAGATATTTTTTTTTGAGATAACTTTTGTTATCGTCTCTCTTTCTTCTACTTTCTCCCTTTCTCTCTCTCTCTCTCTCTCGTTTTGTACACCAAGTTGCAGTTAAGTTTTGTTTGCAAGGGAAAGTAAACCGTTGGAAACCAGCTGTGCATCTGTAAGTATATGTATTTGTGTGTGTGTATCAAGTTTCCATCCCGTTTCCGAGGGAGTGAGAAAACTCGAAAATACAAAAAAAAAAAATATATATATATATATAAAAAGAAGCTGATTCGGCAGAAATCAACTTGGTAAAAAAAATAGTATACAAACTACAAACTGAATCTGGGAAAAGTCTAACTCTAATCCCTTTGCAGGGACCAAACAAAACACACTATATACTATATGTATCGTACAAAATGTACATGTAAAATCTATTCTCATCATGATCGACTTTCGTACACAGGGAATCCTATTACAAATCAATACGCGTCCTCGTATGGATTCCTACAAAATAATTGACAAATCTCCACACAAGTTTTCTAGCATCTGTATTTTGTATTTCATGTATTTGTATTTGTGCCTCTGTCTCTGTCTCTGTCTCTGTCTCTGTCTCTCTCTCTGGAGAAGCTTTGCTATAGAATATCTTACAGTCGTTCCATTCCATGGATTTTCCTTGGTGTACCGCACAATTTCCTTATTAAATTAAAAATAAAATGGTGTAGGTACACTTTGTCCAATTTATTAACGATGAACGATGATACAGCCAAGTATCTGTAGATGTAGAGAGTAGAGAGTGGAGAAAAGAATGGTGTGGGAATTTCCTATTACGATTCAAAGTAACTTTAAAGTGAGGGGTATTTATTTTTTTTCTTTTGAAACTCGTCCAAGTTTAGCCATTATTTAGAGGATGAGAATTGAATTGAGGGAAGGTAAGTGAAGTGACTCTGAGCTGTGAAAAAAAATACATAGTTTTTTTTTATTATTTCGTGTGAGGTGTATTAGCGTGTATGTGTGGATGCTAAAAACGAGAAAGATACAGAGAGAGAGAGAGAAAAGCTTTTAGAGGGAAAATGAGAAGCAGAAGAAGAAGAGGAGGGAAAAGAAGGTAAAGGCAATGGGAAAAGAGAGGGAGACCATTAAGGATGTCATGAGAAGCCATATCGTATATCTTATCACATGTATCCAATTCACACCTCTACTTCTACATCTGCAGCCACTTCCATTTCCACCCTCACTCATAATTCTTCTCAAAGGAAAGGGATTCCCACTCCCCCCAACAATTTATATCTGTACTTATTATTATTATTATTGTAAAATATAAAAAAAAGTTTTCTTCTTTTTTTTTGACACCTTTTCCCTCAAAATTACGAAATATCTTTTCATCTAGATGAGAAATGAAAAGGTGTTCATGTTGTGTTGTATGCTGTATGTATATTGCGTATTGCCAAAATACCTGAGATTATTTGAACTGAATTTAAATTGAAATTGAAGGGAAGGCATAAAAACACGTTTTCTTTTATCACATTTTATTCCCTTCTTCACTTTTATGTGTGATTGTGAATTTTATGATTTTATGAGGCGCAAATGTGTGAGTTTCCTTTGCTATTGGCAATGGCAATATACATTGTAATAATAATAATATAGTAATAGTGTCTATATTCCTTAAAACTTGCTCAATCTGATTCTCTCCCAATTCTCAATGGAGATTCTCTATACAAATTTATTTTATGGTAAAATTGGCTTCTTCAGATTTTTATTTTTGCGTGAGTGAGGAGATTTCTCTTTATTTGTAGTGGATTTCCAGCTTTTTTCCCTACTCTATCGTACTATGTGTATGTGTGTAGAATAATAAATAAAGAAATGATTTATTGGATTGAGGACGACTTTGTGATTTCTGTACCAGCGTCAAAAGGAGGGGTCGATTTTTTCCTTCAAATGTCGAATATCAACTCGGATATTTCCAGTAGCGAAACCTTGTCCCTATGTTTCCTTTCGTTTTAATGCGTGGCCGAGTATATATACCTATATAAATATATATATATATACATATATTTAATGTTTGAAGTTTCAGTTGAAAAGAATCAAGCGTGGACAGACAGAAGGAGAGGAGTCGTGGGAATTTGCAAACAAAAGAAAAGAGCAGAGGGAGAGAGAAATTGGGGAAGGTGAAATCATCTCCTTGTTTTGGTTCCAAAATCCACATCCTCACACATTCACATTCACATTCACATGACACTACTCGCACTCTTCATGTTCATTCACATGGTAAAATGACAGACGCTCTCTGGTCATTCCGGCATGGCAATATATATAATATATAATATACCATGGAGAAAAAAGGGAAAAAAGGGAAAGGGAAAAAAAGTTTCCAATAGAAGGAAATGTGGAGAGTAAATATGTGGATCCCCCGTGAGTTTCCATTCATTTCATTTGTTCATTTCATTATTATTATCACATTGCTCTCCTCTGTGGTCTTCTCTTTCTCTTTTCAAAGCTCTGGTTTGTTCAGGTCTGTCCGTGTGCTTATTTTTATTAAACTGATGGCAAATAATGGAGAGGCAAGCAGCGGGTGGTTGTATGAAAACATTGTGTTTCTTTTCTCCTTTATAGAATCCTTGAATTCATCCTTCTTTTTTCATCCCCCTCACATTTACTCATTTACTTACGTCACTCCGTATACGATATTACATACGATCGTATAGTGTATCGGGAAAAAAGTGAGAAAACTCCTGTGTTTCCGCAGTGTCTGATTTTGATTTGGATATTTTCTGACTCGCAACTCCAGTTAACTGGTCTTAATTTGGGTTGAGTTTCCTCATGCATCTTGTTCTTGTATTGTGTCCATCTGTAAGCAAATCGATACAGTTCACAGCTACAAAAAAAAAAAAAATAAATAAAGTTTCCATATCAAAAGAAATTCATTTTGTAACGTAACGATGACGACGGACGACGAGACGGTCGTTCATTGGTTGACTATAAAGAATAATAATAGTAAGGATATATATTTATATTTATATACTGGAAATGATCCGATGTGTAAAAAAAAAAGTTTGTCCCACAAGAGGAGTTGGTTAGTTGGATCATTATGATTGGGAAGGTGGATGAAAAATACAGAAAGTAAACTGAGATGGAGAGAAAGAAGCAGGAAAGTTGGGAATATGGATGATTTGGCTGTCCATTGAATCGGAAGGAAATTTCTTGCCCTCGCAGCAGTATCAATTACGATTTTCCCCGTCCAACTAACAACTCGGTCCAAATAATAGAGCACCAAAGAGAGAGAGAGAGAAAACTCAGGTTGAGTGGGATTTTGGATTTTGGTGTGTGTTGTACGAGAGAAAAGACGGAAAAGGAAGAAAAATCAAGTTGAAAAAAAGCCAGATTTTCCCTTAAAAAAGAATGATGATGATGACGATGATGGAAAGAAGTTGAAGGAGTTTGAGATTGGGAGCTCCAAGTTTTTTGAGGACGTGAGTTTCGAGTGGAGAGAACTTTCACTCTCCCAAGTCTCTCATGACTTACGATTAGACTGACTCACGTTGGTTCTCTCTCTCTCTCTCTCACTCTCTCTCACTATTCCATCTCCTTCCTCTGGCTCTTATTCTTATTTTCGCTCGTTCATGGAATGGAATGGCTGGGCTGGGTTGGCTCTAAACCATTTTCCCTGCACTCATTTCCTCCAACACTTACCCCGTTCATATCGTTCACCGTTTTAGACTCTTGACAAAGTCTTCATATCCGGCCCCACTGTCTGTATACATATAGAAATCTCTCTCTCTCTCTATAACTTATCCTCTTTATCTCCATACAGCACACACACGCACACATATACACACAGCATAGACAGAGTATATGTACAGCCAACTCAAAAACTCACGTATGTCTAGGCTGGCGATAAATCATGACTCTTACACACATTTATAAGCAAGAGATTCGGGATTCGAAATTATACCGGAGTAGCTGGATGATGCGTATGCATATACATGTGTGTGTGTAGAAGAGGGGAAAGAGGGGAAGTAGAAAAGAAAAGAGGAGAAGGAGGAAGAAACAGAGATTTTGAGGCTGAATACGGTTTAAGTATGCACACAGTACACAATACACAGTACACATTGTATGAATGGGGAAAGAATGGGAGAACGGAAGCTATTCTTGAATTCAAGAAGGATTTCTTCCAGGATTGTTATACTCTGAGAAAATAATAGATTGTCGCATGGCAAGCACTTCAACTTTTTTTTTTAGCTCGCGCTCTCTCAACCAACCAATGAAAAAAATGAAAAAATGATATGGGACAAGAGGAACATTCCTTCACAGTACAGATACTTTACGCTGTACACTGTAAAACGCATTTGACTTGTTGTCTCGACTCTCTTGTTCTTGGCTATATTTTATTTTTGCCTCATCGTCTGCTCATGGCAACAAAAACAGCGACAGCGACAGAGACAGAAGAACAGAGAACATTTTTAGCTTTTGACTCTTGGAAATATACATCCGTATCCGTGTACACCAAAAATTCAGAGTTATGAAATTTTGATGTAATAATTTACGATTTACGATTCGTTTCCAGTTGTAAGTCAGGAAATGTCATCGGAGCGTGTGAATTGCATTCCACCACCACCGAAAAAGTCATATCTCCATGTTGTGAACGTTAACAGAGCTACTTTTTGACTTTGGGAGGGATTCGACTTGGAACCAACAGCAGACAACTCGAAACTCAACCAGACGTGCAAAATGAAATTTGTGGAATGGAATAGAAGAGAATTCCAACGCTCTCCCTCTCTCTCTCTCTTTTCACTTTCTCTGTCTCTCTCTCGTTCTCGTTCTCCCCCCAATTACACACAGACCACCATCCACGATCCTCGCATAACCCTTTTCCCACCACCAACCAACATTCACATTTCTCCAACTGTGGCCACTCACAAATTATACAATATGACAAATCTCCTCTCAAATACTGTCACACTGTCCAAATCCAAATCCATATACAGATATGTATCCACATGAGAAATAAATGTAAATACATGTCATATTCACAATTCATTCAACTGTAGAAAGGAATCTCGTTTTGATATTTTGTTTTTTCTCTCAACCCTCCTCACTTGTTTCTATTTTAGAATAGTAAAACCATGCATTTGATCCGAAAAAGTATGAGGCTGGATTTGGATTTGGAGGTAGATTGATTCAGAATTGAGAATCAGAGTGTGTGAATATGTGAAAGAGAGAGAGAGAGTGAGAAGGACTTTTCATTTGTACAACATGAATTTTGCATTTAACGAGATTAGACGAGCTGACAGTGCGTTGAATCCTCATGAATTCTCAATGATTGTTGATCGGTGAGATGGAAATTCTCTCCGTGAAGACTCTGTCTTCATTACATTACATTGAAATGCATTGGAATAGAGATAGAAATGGAAGTTTGGTTTGGTTGTTGAGTTTCCATTCGGATTTGAGTTTGATTGGTATTGTAGAGAAAAGATTTGGATTTTCAAGTTGCATTGCATTGAATTGGATTGGTGAATGTTGAGATTTTCCAGAGGATTTCATTGAGTTTGAGTTTCATTTCATTTCATGCCATGCAAATGGAAATTGAATGGAGCTCGAAACTCCATTCGGGATTTCTGGATTTCATCCGTATAGTTCATGCAGATTAGTTAAGCCACGAGCTCTCCTACAATTTCTACACAATTCCCATGCACAGTCTCTCTCATGCTCGCTCTCGCTCTCTCTCTCTCGCTTGCTTATCGTTAGTGCAACTTGAACGTGAACAAAAGGGGAACAGCCGTAGATTTCTAATCCTAATAATTCTAATTCCAACACCAAACTCAAGTCAGGGATGGAAAGAGACGAGGGAATTATGCAGGGATATTTTATGGCTATAAGGAAAATCCCGTGTTTTCATGTAAATCTAAAATCTCTAACGGGGAATTCAGTTGTTTGAAATTTCCTTTTGCTTCGTACACAAAAAGAGTGGGAGAGAGAGAGAGAGAATTCGCATGAGGAAGTAGATGAAGAAGAAGAAGAAGAAGAAGAAGAAGAATACTTTGCAAGTACAAGAAAATTACAAGGCTGGTTGACTATGAAACTCAAGTCGTTCACAGTGGAGAAATAAAGATGCCATTACATTAGCTTCATGGCTAAAAGCAACTTAAATCTCTCTTTAGATTCGCACTTGTGAGTCTCTGGAGAAACGGAGGCTCAACGATTTTGTTGGCTCTCTCTCTCTCTCTCTATTTCTCTAACTCTTCCTTTCTCTCTCTCACTCATTCTGAGCTCATGCACACACACACACATACACACAAGTAAAAGTAAAAAAAAAGTGTGTGTACATACAAACCAAACTGAATACATCGAGCTCAAGAGCTCCCTTTCTATTCTGCAGTACTTTTCTTTTTTATATTTTTTTTGTGCTTCTCTCTTTTACTTTATATATAAAAATGCATCTGATATCTTCCACATTTCCTTTTTTTTTTTTTACAAACAAACTTTTTTTCCCTTCCTTTCCTTCTCATTGTATATTGTATTGTATGAAATGTACAAACACTCACATCCACACGCTAGATTTTCTGAGTTGAACAAATCCAATCTAGCGTTGACATTGATTGAAATAAGTTCAAATGGCTTTGAATTTTTATCGAGTTTGGTTTTGGTTCCTTCTCCTGCTTGTACTTACAATGTACATGATGTGTACATTTTTTTATATATAAGTATACATGTTATGTATTTGAATTTCCTCGCTGATTGTGAGTTGGCTGTGAATGAAGGAAACATTTGGAGGATTTTTTGATATGAGCTGACAGGTTTGGAGTAGACGTGCCTGGGCTCAAGTGAAGTACAGATATATTGAATGGAATGTCTGAATAAAATGAACATTAACTAGAATGCAGACTGAACCGTTTACTTAGTGCTAACCATTGTTGAATTTGTTGTATTGTATATTGTGATGAGATGTGGATTTTGTGTGGATGTGGATTGTGAACTTGATGTAATTGTGAGCTTCGAGAGTTTGGAGTTTAGAGTTTTAGAGTCTGGAGTCTGAAGGTAAAGGAGAGTTCCCTTCTGTTCAAGTGTCTTCACACACATCCACAGATTTTTTCATTTTCCTAGAGTACATATATATAGAAAATTGAAATGAAGTTGCGATGGAAATGACAGCTGGAGAAATCCATTATTTCGATCATGAGAGTATTCGTAGTGAGAGCATTCATGGATGGAGAATTATTTTATGAAAACAATATTATGTGAGGACGTGGCCTGTATTCGTGTATATGGTATGGCGTGTGTTGCTGGAGAGAGGAGATAAAATTCGACTACTTGCTTATGCCTCACTGGCTCATCAAATGCAAAAATCTCCTTCACTCTCGCTCCAATCTCATCCCTCTCTCTCTCTCTCTCTCTCTCTCTCTCTCTCTCTTTCGTTCTCTCTCTCTCTCTCTGGAGCCAGGATGAATTCATTTTGCTAAGAATGTAGAGGATGTTCCATCTATTTTTTATGTGTGTCTGTCTGTCTCCTTCGCATCCTCATTTCTATTGTATTCCTCCGTTCTCGCTGCTTCATCCAAGTTTCAAGTCTCGAGTTGATGATGGAGGGAAATTCTCTTGTGACTTTCTCCCACTCCTCATTCACTCACTCTCTCTCTCCCTCTCTCTCTCTCACTCAATACAATCAACAACTCACTACAAGTTTCTTGAACATCTCTCCAGCCCAACAGACTCCACACACACACACACACATATATATGAACACACAAATACACTCTCTCTCTACAAAGTTCTAGACTTCCAGAGTTTCAGGATTGCTAACCAAATAATCGGTGGACAGGAGGAGAGAGAAAGAGAGAAGGAGAAGCAGCTAGAAAGAGAGAGAGACTTTGCTTGAGCTAATAATAAACCACCCTAACGTTCAACTCTCGATCCACTTTACAAATAGTTACAATACCAGCTAGGAACAGCTCCCACTCACGCCACGCCACTCACTTTCTCTACCGTGTTTATCCACTTTTCCAACCCAACTTTCTGCCTTTTCAATTTCCACGTGACTTGCTCTTCCATTTTTTTTCTCATGTACGATATTCAAGGGGGAATCCAAACGAGTCCAACCTTCCAATGAACTCACAGCAGTTCTCTCTCTCTCTCTCTTACTTTCTCATACTTTTTTCATTCCATCTGGAAACTGGAAATTGATCCAGATCGAGAAAAATGTACTCTGGGGGGGGGGGGGGAAGAGAAATTATACTCCCCCCCCCCCCCCCCCGATCCAACTGGCTACTTAGAGCTTAATTAGACCGAGCACTTGAACTCGAGAATACAAAGAGAATGAAAAAAAAAACCATTGCGAAATTACAAACTGGCTTCATCAAGCGCTCACTTGTGCTCCTCTCTCGTTCGTGTATATGTATCTGTATTTACTTTACATGGGGGTTTTTTGATAGTTGTTAGGGGCAGTGAGTTATTGCATAGGGAAGTTGTGTTGATGAAGGAAAGGAAATAAAGTTGGGTCCCCTCCCACTGCTAATCATGTTTGAATTGTGCCAATCTGGACCATCCGAGTTCATTTCCATCTCGATAAATGTCTTGACTCTTCCACTTGAACACATTTCTAACTTTTAGAACTGAAGTCCCACTGGGATTCAAAGACCAACATCAAGACAAGGACAGAAAGAGAGAGAGACAGGAAAAGTAAACGTACAAGTAAAAGTAAAAGGAAAAAAAAAAGAATGAAAGAAGAAGAAGAAGAAAAAAACGTAATGAATGACTGACTGACCGAAACGGAAAGTGAGGAGGGGGAAAACAGTGAGAATTCATGTGGAAAGTTGCCACTAGTTGTTTTCATTGATTTTCTGTATAGAGTTGAGACTCGACTTGAGTCGCTCGAGCATTTTACTCTGCTTTCTGCCCCTTCTTTCTTCTTTCTTCTCTTTTTCTGTCTGTCCTTTTCCGTTTTCCATTTTCGCGTCTTTGTTTTTCATCATCTCCCTTGTACATGGCTATTTGACATTGAGCAAATACAAATTCACTGGACGGACATGTTGAACTTTCCCCCTCTCTTTTCTTTTCCCTTTCCTTTTCTTGGGTTTAATGGTGAGGAATTTTTTTACGGGAGAAATCCCAAAAAATCTAAACAAAACCCGGGCATTCATGTGAATGTGAATACAGATTCCCATTATCCTTTTGTTTCACATCCACATCCACAACACGAACGAGCCCAGTTTCCAGTTTCCAGTTTTTTCTCCCCATTCTTCTATCTCTCTTGTTCTGTTTCTGTTTCTGTTGTGGAGAAAGAGTTGATTGGAGGATCATTAGAGACGAGGGAAAATTGGGGTAAATCTCGTACTCGTACTCTACACATTTGCACTTGCAAAAAAGAAGGAAATTCAGGAGGATATTATAATACAGATAGAAAATATTTAGACATTCTATATGCAGAACACAGACGGAGACAAAAGTCCTTCAACTTTGGTGAATAGGGAAAAAGTCTGAAGGCTTTTTTTTTTGTGATAAGGGAGAGAATGAGGATTTCCCGAGTCCTCATCATGTTCATGATGTTAATGCGTAGTTGTAGTTTGTAGTTGAAGAGTTGTGGATATGATATGAATATGTACAACCCTCTTTCTCCTCCTTATTCCCTGAGTACGGGTATAAATACATCTTGTTGTGAGTGAGTTCACTCTCTCAGGAATTAAAATGCCTGTCATCATCATGATGATGATGATGATGAGAAATCGATGAGAGTTGCTCAATAACATTCAACATTCACAGTATCATCCATTTCAATTCCCAAAGTGTAAGATATTTCCCCACCACTACATACAGATATTTTTGTATTTTTTATTTTTACCGTATGCTCAACTTGAAGAGTTTGGTGTCATCCAGCATGAACGAATGACGGAGAATCCACACCACACCTATTTTTTTTTACGTACATTCATCCACAGTAGATAAAAGTAAATGTAAATGCGTAAATTTATGGAATAAGTGTATACACACACATTTCCCCGGGAAATTAAAGGGAGTCATGAAAGGAACTGTGGAGGAAACGATGCGTCATTTTTTTTGGGTCCGACTATTTGATGGCTCTCCATTACACAGGATTTGAATGTTTTTTTCAATGTTCGTTCACTTTCCACTTTATTTTCATTTGCCACCTTCAACTTCTCCCCCGTTCATCGTCCGTCATCCGTACCTTTGACAAGTGATTGAAAAGAAACTACCTACTACCTATATACATATATATCGTATGTATAAACGCGGAAGCTCAAGCTGGCCAGTAGTATAGCCCACATGGTTTATTTTATTTTATTGGGAGGAGGGTCAGGATTTCTCGTGTTATTTCAATATACAAAAGCCAAAGCAAAAGGGAGTCATGTTTCTTTTTTGTGAGAAAATAAATGCGTAATAAAAATTATGTTGTTGTGATGTTCTTTGGCCATTCTATATTTGTCTGACGACTCCCCCGTTAACAGTCAAATTGAATTGAATTGAATTGAATGTAAAAGGAGGGACTTGTCTTTTTTTCTTTGCACATAGAAAATCCTCGATTCCCAAATTCCCAATGAAAAGAAGGAACAGGGAAAAGAAAGGGAATGAATAAAAGGGTTTTTTCTGGACATTAGATTTTTTCTTTTTTTTTGGAGTTTGGATTTTTTTGGATTTTGAATTGTTGACTTGAATAGAAGTGAAAGTGTGTACAAACTGTATAAGGTTCTTTTTTTCCTTTCTTCTTCTTCTTCTTCCACTTCTGGTATACTTCTGGTACTTGTAGAGAATTGGGAAAAAGAGGAAGGCTGGAAGGAGAGTAGCAGAAATATAGAGAGCCAGCAGGTATAAACATTGGAAACTATTCAAGAATCGATTTTTATATTGATTTTGCTACCCTCTCGCTCTCTCTCACACAACACACACAGCTTGTTTCCCTTCCTTGTCGACGATTCTTGGGGGCTGAATGTAAGACTGATCGTTTGAGAGAGAGAAAGGCTTGTCCACTGTTCCTGGTTGTTCCGTTCTTACAATATATCTATATAGGTATATCTTTTCTCATCAAGAGAAAATTTCTCTAGTCTCTCTCTACGGGCACAGATACCTAGTCACTGGTGGACAACACGTGAGCCGAATGTCCCTTCTCTAATGATATCTCCCAGAAAGTCCACACGTGATGCCAGATTACCAGAGAAAAACTCATAGCGTTCACTTCCTTTTTATTTTTTCCCTTTCACGTCCACAGTACGATATATGTCGTATTTACGATGGGCTCAGCTTGAATATTCGACATTATTGAATGTGAGAGTTCACTCAAGGGGGGAAATGCAGAACAAGAACAAGAACAAAACCATTATGAAAATTGAGAAGTAAAATTACAGTCCATGAGATCCCCATTATTTCATTTCATTCAAGGCATCAATACTCACCATCAATACTATCACCATCACCATTATCTAATTCTCGTTCTCGTTCTCATTGAATTCGGATTTGGGTTCCTCCAATCAAGGAACCGTGCGGAACAAATTATCCACTCTCAAATGCTCGACACAAGTTCGCATTGGAATTTATGGAACATTTGATATTGATATTGAAATGGAAATGGATACCGCAGTTTATCCTTTATCCTCATTGCGCTCTCATTGCGTCCTCATTTTAAAACACCATGTAAAATCAGTTTGAGTATGTATAATAAAAAATAAAGGGGAAAAGCTTGTGCTCATCATCATCATCATCATCAACATAAACATAAACATTAACATACGAATAAACATGAATTGAATGACCATGACAATGAGGATGATGAGATTTTTTTTCCCCTCTCAATTCCTTTACTTTTCATGGCGATGGCGAGTGAATTGATGATGGAAAACACACTCCAATATAGAACAGAAAATGCAATCATCAAGAGAACGGAGAAAAGCATGAAGAAAAGAGTGTGTATAATGTATAATATGTTACATATACTTATGATTGTGTAGGTTATTTGGCCGGCAGGGAAATGAGTTATTAATCACTGAGATGTGTTTCTCAATAATTTTTTCCCTTTAGGACGACTTGAAGATGATGATCCGTCGCCCATTTTTATATTCATTTCATTTTGTCCATGATTAGGAAACAAACTCTTTCGCCGCTTCAGTCAGCTCCATGAGCACTCTCATAATTTCCTAATAGAATTCCGTAATAAATACAATACACAGTTTTTTTGTCTAATGTGTGTGTAAGTTGAGAGTTGAGAGAGATGAGGATGAGCCAAGACGCTTCTTCTTTATAATCTTCCACCGGTTTTTTTTTGTCTTCTTCTTATTCTTATTCGTATTCACTATTCAACTACAGATATCTTTTGATTATGCAAGGGCTATGAAGCCATGATGGTGATTACTACATATTAACAGTGTTCAGTCAGTGTGTAAGCGTAACAGAAACAGCAACCGCAATAGCAATAGCAATAGCAATAGCAATAGCAATAGCAATAGCAATAGCAACAGCCCAAGTCTACAGGCAATAAGAAAATTCTATCCCTAAAATTATATTCTCAATCTCTTACAGCCATCGCTCAATTCCTAAGCTCCACTCCTCACGGCTTTTTTTTCCCTCCTTCATTTCAATATGATGAGTAGCCAATGCTCACGTACACACACCGGCAAAGTATCAGATCCATCAGCATTAAAAATTGTCCCTGGAGGACAAAGAGAGAGCGAGAGAGAGAGAGAGAGAAAAGTGAACAAATCTCTCTAGGATGAATTAGTTGATAGTGAAACAACACACAAAGATCTGAATCCTCCCTCTCCAGCGCAAGAAAAGACCAAAGCAGTCATTTACAGCTCTCTCTCTCTTTCTCTCTAAAAGTCAAAGTCAAACTCCCGCATTTATTAAAGTTACCACACCTTGAAGAAGTAAGTATAGATATAGACGCAGAAGAAGGAGTAAAAGAGAGAAAGAAAAAACGCTTAAATCGTTAGAGGCCTTCCAGAGAGTTGTTTGAAGAAAAAAATAAAAATATTTTGGAATAAAAAAGGGTCCATTGAGACTTGAGAGTCACCATTAAACATTATTCAAGTAAAAGAAGTCCACCATATTAATTATAGATTAATGTAAAGTGTGTAAATCTTTTCCGCTTCACATTCACATGAATTTTGTTTTGTAGAAAGTTGAACTGCAACTGTTGTTGACGAATGATTTAATTCAATGAGGAATTACATATAAAATCCAACTGGATTCATCCCTTCTTTTTTCTACACACCGTTAAACTTTACACTGAGAAAAAAGTAATTTGTATTTAAAATGTAAATTGAGAAAATGAAATCAAACAAGTCCACAACACAACACACACATCTTGTTAGTTGTTAGTTTGTAAGTGAGAGTTGGAGATTTTCTTGTCCCATTACCCCATGTATAATGTTGTAGGTGTATGTATTTAGTATTTATGTATCGTATGGATGAGAAGGGAAAGGAAAGTAAATACTTGAGCGAGGATAAATGTTTGTGAGAACATTTGATTTGATTTGAAATGACGGTTGATGGTGAGTGGATTCCGTCGAGTACATGTAGAAACATCATTTCCTTAATTTCCTCTTGAAACTCTGGATGGGAAAGTGTTTGTGTCTCTGCTCGTCTGATTTATTTCCTGGTCGCTGGTTGCAAAGACTTACTTACTTATATACTTGAGAACTGGCAGAGTTGTTTCGAATCTACTACTGCTGGAGAGAGAGACTCGAGAGAGAAAACTGTCCAAGAAGTTCTGATTGAATTTCCTTCTCTGTTGGAAATTAATTTCATGGTAGAAATCCTAGCCCAAAATTTATTTGTATCTCAACAACTTGAGACATTTCTATTCAATTATTTTCAAAGGCTGTTCAGCTCAATCTGTTTAGTTTGTGTTTGTGTGTACTCCATACGATTCCACTATTCCATGAGGAATTATGCACAACACATTCACAATCAGACACCGTGAGCAAATCTAACTTCTCGATCATTAGCCATTTCAAATGACAACTTTATCTGTATATGTACCAATTCAATCCGCGTGGATGACACTATATACTATTTCCAAACTACACTGTATATTTTCGCTATAAACAATCAAGTTCAAGTAGAATTTGAATTTTGATTCCCATCACCAAACTCGTGTCTAAATTCTAAATTCCAAACTTGAAATACATATTGATATTTCTAATCTGTTGGGAATTATGAAATGATCCGAACTGAGGAGGAAACAAACAAATTTAAACTTTTAATGTCAGTCTCAGGCTTTTGGTTTTTTGGAAGAAATCCAGTACGACTCACAATTTATATAACTTGAATTTGTTGATATTCCAATCCTTTTGGCAGTCTCACATTCTCAAATGAGAGAAATCTGTATACTTTTCCTACACTTGTACATTATTTTAGTACTATCTTCTTGGGAAGTGTCAAGCTTTTGAGCTGTGTAAAATGGTGTAAATTAGTTGATATCTATATGTACAATATTTAATGGTTAGTTGAGAATTGAGAATTGAGATGAAAATGAAATGATGATGATGATATTTGACATTTGATGGGCATTTGAAATGAATTGATAAATCTCTGTCGTCATGCTGAATATGTGAAGAGTGTTAATTGGATTTGTATTATTTTGTGTTTGTTTGTTTTTGCAGGAAGTCAAGATTTGCTTGGAGGCTGAAGACACGTGCTGTAAGTCTTTATTTTTGTCTTAGCATCCCTCCCATGAATCTCTCGCGTACTACAATAATGTATGTAGAGAACTAGAAATAGAAATAGAAATAGATCATTGTGTTTTCATTTAGAATCTCTCGGAATCCTCTACAGATAGTCTGTTTTCCATTCCTCGCCCTTTGTCTTTGTCTTCCACACACATTTATCTGTATCCACATCTCTCCTTTCCCTAGGTATGAATAACAATGAAGAAACGTATGCAAAATCCTCCTGACTATATATGTAGATGTAGATGTACTCCCCAAAAATGATACTCCAACTACTGACTATGTATATAGATGTACCGTACATAACATATATATATTTCCTTTCGTGCATAAGTTCACCATACGCTCTAGTCTCACGTCTCACTCAGAATCAGAATCAGAACAGATTGAATATTTTTGCTCGCATGTTTTAGCTCCTTTTCTCCTCCCAATTTAGTGCCGACTGCAGAGTCTGTAAATATGTACGAACTATACAGATATACAGATATTTGCTACAATAACTTGAGAGGGAACAACTGAAGGAAATGCACGAGTATTAAAAGGGAATAAAATTGAAGTCGCACCGTTTCCTGTTCTCCACAGTCATCAAATATATGGTGACTCCTCCTGAGGGAAGAAAGTCCCAAAACTTCCATCGAAGGAAATGCATGAGGAAAAGTAAGGTGAATTCTTGAATTCAACATTTTTTTCGTATGGAGAGGATGAGAACGGCTGGATGGAAAAGTAAGGGCGACTTTGAATTGTGAAATCTGAATTTAAAGGCAAGGATCGATTTTGAATAGAATTTCCTTCGTGTATCACAAGCTCCACTCCGATCTGTATCTGATTGTGAGTATCTGTACACTATGCAAAAAAAGAAAAAGAAGAAGAGTTCCACAAGCAGAACAGAACCATCCACTTTTTCAATTCGAAATCCACTCTATTTCCAGAGAAATCGTGTATCTGTATGTATGGACATTGTACCTTGGTACATACGAGTATGTATATATGTCTGTAAGGTCGACTACACTCAATGTCAGAGTCACAACAATGGAGAACTCGCCCACTTGTACTCTAAATTTATTGAGATGGTGAAAAGGGAAAAGGAAATTCACTGTGATTCACTCACACAATGCACAAGCAATTTTTCTTTTTTAAAGATTTAACTCTCCTCTTCCTCTTCCCAATTTCCTTTTCCTCATCTCATCTCATCTCATCTCCTTCCCTTCCCTTCCCATTTCCGTTTCCGTTTTTCTCTCGTACTAAAACATTTCACTTAATATTTTTTTTACTTGCAAAGACACGCGCAATTTAGAAAGCGACCAATGAAATAACAAGTTCCGGACTAAATACAATAACTAAATAATTAACGCAGAGAAAATGAGAAAATACGAACATATACATTATACCTTACACAGTCTAATTTGTTTAATAGGATCAAAATAATCATGTTCTGCTCCACACATATCTGTATAGAACAACTACCAACAACAAGACACTTGTCAATATGTGTCATATGAAAATTCATTGTCGTTGTCGTTGTCGTTGTCATTGGCTTTGGCTTTGGATTTCCATTTACATGGCGTGGAAAGTAAAAACGGCTGGTTTGGTTCCACACGGGGAAAATAGACATTGAAACTTGGGCATCTTTCAACTTGCTCAAGCTTTTGTCTCTGTTGTTTTTTTTTCACTCTTCTCTCTCTCCTCCTGAGTTTTTAGTTGGTTGGACTAAGAAACACAAAAACACGCACACACACACACTCACAGCTTAAGATGAAGCCAAAGAAAGGATTTTGCTGTCATTTCCATAGGCTGAAGCTAAAGCGGCATGGGAATACACAAACAGAGAGAGAGAGAGAGAGAGAAAGAAAGATAAGGCGAAGGAGGAAGAACTCAAGGGAAAAAAGAAGGAGAACAAGAAGACAGCGCTAAATCCGCTGTCTCAAGTGTCAACTCACTGTCGTATTTTCTATTGTCGACTTTTGTAGTCATGAGTGACGGCCTCGTGATTTTCCCCCTTTTTTTAAAAGTATAAAATAAATCCATCCGCACACACCGTGTGTACTGTTTGCTGTTGCTGTGCAATGTTCATAGTCATAGTCATACCATGCATTCGTATGTATTTGTTTGTATATTTGTATATTTGTATATGTATGCGTTCACGTTTGTATGTTTAGTCCATTTTATACTTATTTGATTGTTAAATTTTTATTCTTTTTATTTGTTTGGTGTGGAATTAGTTCAGATATCACTCCATTTTAATGAGTTTGTAGTTTGTACAAGCCAGGTGTGTTTGGGAGTTTGAAAGTGGAGAGAGGAAATATATAGAATTAGAAAAAATATTCCATTGCATTTGTAGATAAAAAGAAGAGGAAGAGCCGCCGCTCACAGGAAATCCTTTAAAGTTTAAACTATTGAATATTGACAGAAAAAAGAAATGAATCCCAATTTTTGTGTAAAAAAATAAAAAATACTGTACATGAACCGACTTTCAGAATAAGAAAAGGAAGAAGGCAAACAAGAACAGAAAGTTAATTTTATTTTAATGAGCGTTTTATGTAAGTTTTCTTGGTTTAAAATCTAAAACATTTACATTTGCATGATTGTGTGATTTTGTTCCTTGCAACTCGAATTTTGTTGGATTATTCGGATTCGTCTTCGTCTTGTGTGATTCTCTATTGATTCTCCCGTCAATTTACTTGTAGCTGACGATTAGAGGAAGACAAAATCCAGAGCAGAGATTGAGAAATATACAGGGAGAGACATTTTGTCGAGTGTGTGAGATGGATGGGACAAACTTGGAGCTTTACAGCCGTCTCCCAAGATCATTACGCAAGACAAAAGTACACGGAGAAATTGTATGTTGTAGGTGGGAAATTGGGAACATTTTTCACTCTTTCAACTCTCTCTCTCTCTCACTCTCGAGTCTTGAGGATGAAAATAGGAAACAGAAAATAGAAAATACAGATAGGAAAAATAGGGCTGAATCTAATTTCAAATCATGTGACACCCCCAGTCTCTCTCTCTCCAACTTTTCCAATTTTCCTCTTTTCCTTACAAATACAAATATACGCACATAGGGAGACACGGGGAAATATCTGAAGAAGTAAATAAACATTTCCAAATGTTCCTTCACTCCTTCACTCCTTCACTCTCTCTCTCTCTCCAACTCTCGACGGATACGGATTTACGGATGCATAAAAATAAAAGTACAAACTTTTTTTTATTCCTTCTCAACTCGTGTCAATTATCAATTTCAATTGCTATTGTTTCCACACACACACACACACACACGCACACACACATTCAAAGTATTTTCACACTAGTCAAATCCGGCAGTAAAATGACGCCTTTCTTGGCACACATCCTGATAATCTATTTAATTTATTTGATGAGGCCACTGAGAAGGTTCCTCGTTCTCTCGTGACATTCCCTCCACTCTCACTCTCCACCAAACACAGGGGAAAAAACAGATGAGACCCAAAAAAATGATGTTAGACAGTTTAATTTGATTGCAGCTCGTTTGCTCCTTTGGTTCGAAGCCAACTCCAACTCTTTCAAATTTTTCTCATTTCCTTTCACATCTCTCTCTCTCCATTTCAAATTCGATTTCCAAGTTTGCTTCTGTAAGGAATTCTACTTAAATACTATATAATATTAATCTAAATCCAAACGAGTGGGTCACTTTTTTGTTTTTTTTTTTTTTTGTTTTTTGCTGCCTTAGGGAATTATGAAAGTCGGGAAAGTTCAAAGTTGCTTTCTTTGATCCGAGTGCTAATTTTGCAATTACAAGTTCATTAGATTTTTTTTTCTTCCTTTTTTTGGTGGTGGTTGTTGTGTGCAAGGCACTGCAAGGATCTGGATTTGTAAATTTGGTGAGGCGCTCTGCGTTAATGATAGAGAAGAAGAGTAATAAGTTTGACTGGGTCTTCTGGGTGGTGTTGAGCATAATTACAGGCTAGTTTCACTAGCACTTCCATCCACCTATTCCCTACATTATTATTAACTTTATATATATCTATACCAAACCCAGGCTCACAATCAGTTCACTCTCTTCGCAATCCTCAATTCCACCAAATACAATGGTATATTATATACATACTTTTCATCCACTCTACAATTCCACACAGTATTGAGAATTTTCAGAGAGTTTTCTCCCTTTCCGTTTGTACACGGTTTGTACGTGTCAGGAGAGTGTGAGTGTTTTTTTTTTTTTTTTCGTTCTTTTTCTCTTTCTTTGGATTTTTAGTAGCTCACACTCACATGAGATTTTTCCTCCAGTGTTTTTGTTTTTTTTCTCTGGAGATGAAACTGAAAACGCTGGCAGGTGAGAGAGAGAGAGAGAGAGAGAGAGAGAGAGAGAGGAGGAAAAAACCAAGTGTTGGTGTTGGATGTTTTGAGAATGGTGTGAAATAGGTAGGCGCCTCGAGTTTCTAATGAAAGAGTAACGGATCGAGCATCATCATTTCACATTCTACACGCATCTTTTTCTCTTTCCCGCTTGTACGGACACAAGAAATATATATCGTAATATCGTATGCATAGAAAAATCAACGGAAATTGCCAGTACACATTACAAGGGAGTGAATATTCATTTTCTATATCGGTGTAGAATTGTACAAGTAGAAGATGGGAAATTTTAAACAAATGATAAATATAGGGAGAGAGTCCTCGACTCGACTCGACTCATCTCATATCACAATCACCCAGTAACCATCAACTACTATAAAATTATCCTCCGCAAACGTCATGCTCAATTTTTGCCTTCATCTCTCTCTCTCTGTCTCTCTCTCTCTCTCGCCTTTAATCAATACAACCACGACATCCACAATCCACAGCCACAACCATAGCGACAACCAGCTCCGAATTTGACGATGATGAAAAGATGCTCATTAAACTCGTGTAAGTATTCGGCTAAGTATACGATGAGAAATCACGTTTGAGATGCCGACAATTTTACACACATACATAGAATACATACATATATACCGACACCGACACAACCAACACTCTTTCAAAACTCCTACAGCCAAAGCCAAACCAATTCCAACCCTAGTCGACGACCAACAATACATATCTGTATACGAATCTGTTTGTACACTTACAATTTCCCTACAGTACAGATATTTTGGTGTGTTTCTATATACATATTCCGTCTTAAGCGGAAAAAGGAAAAGGAAAAGGAAAAAAAAAACGAGAACAAGAGGACGACAGAACACACTATATGACGCTACGGAAAAATCATCTTCACAGTTGAAACACTCTAAAATTATTTTCCTTATAGAAAATGAATGGGAATTGCTCCTTTCCATTCTCTCATCATCTCTCTCTCTCTCTCTCTTGGCACACGGCCAATTACCTATCAGGATATCTGTACAAAAAAAAACTTCCACACTCCGCACATGCACAGAAAAATCTTGTGTTCTTCCAACCCCCAAAAATATGTGGACTATATCTACATTTACATTTGACTATTTTAATTTGAAGCTCATAATTGTCCGGATTATAATTGATAGGGAAATGATGAATATCTTGCAAAAATCTACACACATCGTATCGTACAATGAGTTGAGTTGAGAGTGCACAGGAGGATTATTTTTGAAAGTTAATGTGGGAAGGGAAAAGTCATTACGGACTGTAAGTCGGTTGTTGATTGTCGGTTGGTTGGTTGGGTGTTGGATGTTGGATGTTGAATGTTGTCATGATGATGATGACTCTCATTCTCCTTATTACGGCACCCCCAGAACAAAAGAATTGCGTGGATTTATCTACAGATAATTCCAAAGCGGCGCTTCCAAAAGGAGCGCTTCCGTTTGTTCTCTCTCTCAACTCCAAACTCGGACTCTGTGAAGTGTTCACTGGCCGTCTCTATACTTACTCTTCACTACTCTTTTTCTTACCAGTTCCCTCCTATTTCTCTCTCTTTCTCTCTCTTTCTCTCTCTCTCTTGCATTCGGCTCATCCTCATCCTCATTGTCAGTCGTATGTGTCGAATGTATAATTGTGTATAATCTTATTTAGTATAGTCTCCATATTCCATGAGCATTGATGCATTGGCAATGGTAACTTATACGCTGTTGGCTCTGTCCGTGAAGCTCTCAACTTTTTAATTAAGCGCATAACTTAATAATAAAAAAGAAAAAAGAATAAATGCTGTGGGTACAGGTGGACATTTGAAGTTTCAAGTTTGAAGTTGGGAGCTTTTTGTTTTTGGTTGGTTGATGGTGGGTTCATTGAGATAATATGGCTCAATATGCCTTTTGCCGTTCGGTTCGGGTTTCTCTGAGGAAAACAGATCTGTAAAAGAGAAGAGATGGAGAGAGAGAGAGAGAGAGATGCTCATCTATCATAAGGATTGCTCTTTGTGCTCGGGGAAGGATATAAAAAATAAATACATGTTTTAATGTCTACTTAGAATTATTGTAAAGCGGAAAAAAGCGGGAGTAGTCAAGTAACAATTTCATGTGAGAGAGAAGAGAGAATGAGTGTGATGTGCATACACACAGACACACGGACCATCACCTGGGTGTATCGAGAATGTAGGCAGTAGGCAGAGGGAAGAGAGCAAGAGAAAGAGAAAGAGATGAGGATTCGTTATCGTTATGTGAGTGAAGAAATGAGAGAGAGAGAGAGAGAGAGCCAAAGGGTTTGCTGGTAGTTATCCCACTTTTTGTCGTTATTCTGGATGGAAGGTAAAGAAAAAGGAAGAGGAGGCAAAGTAGAAAGAGTTTTTATTGAGCCGACATATGATGATGACGGTGCTAAGACTTGTTGTAGTCGAACAGTGAAATAAAAGGAGAAGGAGAGAGAGAAAGAGAGAGAGAGAGAGAGATAGCCAAAGGTAAAGGTAGAGAGATGTCATATAAATATTGAGATATAGGCAGAGGGCAGAGTGGAGATATCTGTAGATGTAGATGAAAGTAAGTGTAGGAAAAGTCTCTTCAAGTCTTTCAGTTTCAGTTCTGTTTTAGACTTTTAGTTTGAGTCTGTTGGGCCAAGACTTGGCCGATACGATGGAGATGGAGATGAAGAGGAGAAGATGAAGAGAAAATGGAGAAGATGGAGAAGGGCAAGAAAAAAATGGGTTTTTTCTCTCGTCGTCGTCTTCTTCTTCTTCTTCTTCTCTTCCTTGGTTTGGGAGCCTTTGAAGTGCCGCTCGGCTATTGTGTATGATAGGGTTTGAGGGACCGACCGACAGGTGGTCAAATTAGTGGTTGCCTTGTAACTTGTAACTTCTTCTCTCCATCATCTTCTTCTTTCCATCCAAGCCAGTCAGCCAGCCAGCCAAGCAACCAACCAACGAAAGAACCAACCAACACAAGAAATTATCAACAATCAGACAGATTCTTCCACGTGGAAATTCAGCCCATACATCTTTCAAGTGCTTCTTTGTAAAAATTTAATTCTCCTCTCTCTTCTCTTCTTCATCTTTTGCTCCTTCTTCTTCTCTTCTTCTTCTTCTTCTGATTCTTCTGTACCGTCCCCCATCATATTTAACTGCATCCGTACAAAGTCATCATGGAAACCTCACTGGACGCCTTCTACTACTAAACGCTTTCTAGAAATTAACCCTCGAACAACAAGCAACCGCTCACTCTCTCTCTCTCACTTCTTTTGATCCATCCGATGGATCCAACGTATTAAAAAATACATACAAAAATCCTCTTTCTCTCTGTCGACCCCATATCATAACATTTTAACATATAATTCCATCCGATCCTCCATCATTAACTCGGCTAGCAATACTTACACACTATCAAGTCCAAACATAGAATCATTACACATCCTCTCTCTCTCTCTCTCTCTCTTCTCTTTTCACTTTTACATACTTTTAACCCGATTTTAGTGTGAGGGAAACAAAAAGGGAGAGCGAAAACAACAATATTACTTGGACTCGAACTATTTTTGTAAATATTAGAGTTTTTTTTGAGGGGGATTGTTGGTGTGAAGTGGTAGATGATTGGGACGCCCACGGAGGATTTTATGGTCTGTAGTTGTCCAACTATACACGAGAATTGTGCTTGGATTCCGGGTGAAGAATTTATTAGAGAAGACGAATAAGAAGTGAGCTGGGCAGTAGGAAATATTACAGATATTGTTGTGTTGTTGTGTTGTGTTGTGAGTCGGTATCTATTTAGAGATAGAGACAGAGACAGAGACAGAGCAAGAGAGAGCAAGAGAATTCAGAATGGAGGGTCGTCCTTAGCAGGGAGTTTTTTCTTCTCTCCTCTTCTCTTTCTCTCTCTCTCTCTCTCTCTCTCTCTCTCTCTCTCTCTCTC